>VUQS01008551.1:25600-37185 GCA_015108495.1 Heterochromis multidens
CGGTTTTTTTTTTTTTTTTTTTTTTGGTCTGATGCTTTTGAAACCCCCAGCATGCAATGTGTGCGCATACTAATGTGTGTTCTCCCTGACTAGACACCAATTTCTGAAGAAGGCCCTATACCCCTGTGTGTGTATGCACGGGTGTGCGTGTGACACCTTACTCACAGTGATCCATTCATTTGTGGCCTGGCACCCAGATAGGGAGTCCAGTTGAGAAAGACAGAGACTGAGAGAGACTGTTCGGACCCTGCACAGTGACTCAATGCTAGCTGTCTGCCTGGCACAGATTAGATCAACACTGATGAATATTCAACTGTGGGCCATTGCTGCCAGAATTGCCTACATTTTAACCAAGACACGACATGGGAGATGAGCTTCTCTCCCACATTGTACAAAAGTTGCTTTATGTCCTGCAAAAAAATATTAATGGCTTAATTAAAGAACCTAATTAATTTTTAAGTTCTTTTTTTGTTAGCTGGAAAAGGTCATTGAGATATTCAAAATGTGAAACCTGGGCTGACGTAAACATAAGTCACCCTAACGAATTTCATACACTGCTTCATAACAGGTTCCCTATGTTGACAGTTTATACTCGGGCACATGTTTTCATAAAATCTGAATTAAAAATTTGCTAGATTACCTAAGAGTGTTATCTTCTGTTTGGTAAGCTCTTTACTGTTTGCAGCAGAACTTCCTCCCTTAATCCTAAACAGATCTTCCTCACAAAGGCAGGAACTGTGCTGATGTAAACTGTAGCTTGCCGGAAAAAGTGTGTTTGGGTTGGAGGTTGGTGAATGTCTGAGGAGGTAAAGGGCATCCTTGATATAAAGACAAAAAGCCAGGAACAAACCAAGGCCTGCCAGTGACACTGAATGGAACCTGATAAGAATGAATAAATGGCCCTAAAGCCTTTTTACTGAGGGTATTTTTAGGTTTTTCTGTTATGGCGTATTTTGGCACATGGGTGACGGGTGGTCTCAGTTTGTACTACAGTTGAGACTTTGAAATTAGTGGCCCTGCCAAGAAGAACAGTGTGCATATAAAGAATTATATTGTTTCTACTACTTAACCAACAAAATATTTAGTTTATTGAAACCGCATAGGAGTGAGAGGGAGTATCTGTATCCTTTAATCTGTGTTAGGCATACCAAAATGCATCCTTGTCAGTTAGCAAGCAACTTGTATTTGCCACTAATTGTAAGTGTATGGCACATTGGTTACACGAAGCTGTTCTTGGAGTAATTGGAGAAGATGGAGGAGATGTGAATGTCACAAAGTGTGCTAACTCAATTAGGCTTTTTCCTTCCCTGCAGTACTGGTGGGATGCTGTGAAGTGAATCTACATGAAAGAGTGCATGCATATAAAGGAAAGATTGAGTGCAGAAAGTGAATCCAAGTTTTTCATAAGTGAAAAATGTCTCTTTTTGAGTGTTCATAATTTGTGCAAACTGAGTTTTTGCAGTTGGAGCATTTTGAGCAGAACTATCAGCAGTTGTAGTTCCCTGGCTAAACTGTGCCCCTTCTTCTCCTCAGGATGGTTCTCTGGGCAACATAGATGACCTTGCACAGGAATACTCTGAGTACTACAACACCTGCTTTAGTGACGTCAGTGACCGCATGGAGGAGCTACGCAAACGACGAGTCTCCCAGGAACTCGACATGGTAAATACATGCTCTCACCCATGTAATTACCTTGACTAATGAAATGATTTGAACAGCTATTCATGCAAAGCATTTTTTTTTTGGCTCTCTTCTGAACTTGCATGCTTCAGATTTTTTTTACACACTCTGCCAACCACCAGACAAGGAATAACAGTGACTGAACAAACACAAATTTGTGTTAATGTGTAAGACTTTACCCGAGGGCAGTGTGCCTAAACACCACTGCAAGTCCTTCTCGGAGAGATGTAGGATACTAAGGCACCCCTTTGGTTGCCAAGTTGCAAGTAAATGTATGATGGAATGCTGCCAGTGCTGCTACGGAGGACCCAGCTTTGTGCAACATGCAACCCAATGGGTCCACATGCTTGCAAGAGGAAGTATAACATCAACTTCATAATTCCCTGAAAATAGAATTTGGGCAAATTAATTCACACAAAAAAACAAATGCTTCATTCTGTTTTTCTCCTTTGCTAGCTGCTACTCTACAGCGCATCTGCTAGAAAGTCACACATAGTAGTGTTGTTGCCTGACAAAATAATGATTCAGTTCTCCATCCACATATTTTGCTCACATTGCTGTCGTGTTAGATTTTCTTATTTTAGACCTTGTACAGATTGTCTCCCTATTTGTCCATATGTTTTTGTCTGTCATCACATGTTTCCAGTTTAATAGATGGCCCCTCTTGCTTGAAGGCAGCCATGTGGTTTAGGTTGGGTTGAAAGGCACAGCTCGCGTAGACAGCTGATTTATTGTGTTGTGCATTTAATGACTTCAGACATCCTGTTGTCACTGCTTTCAGGATAGGGATTGGTAAGATTGTAAATGCATTTTGCATCTTGATATAGATTAAGTGCTGTCTCTTTGTTTAAAGACTTTGATCTGTTTACCTCTGGGCATTTTTTTTTTTTTTAAGTTTTGAAGGGAAGCTCTCCTCCTGAAGAATTAAAACGGGAAAAGGAAGCTATCACGGATGACGGAGGCTGATTTTGCAGCCCATGTAGAGAGGAGGGGGGCCTAACTGGGACCTGAGCCTGAAGCCCAGTGCAGGAGGAGGATAACGATATGAATAGTGGAAGAACAAGAAGGAAGGAGGATGGGGGGAATGAAGAGGAGGAGTGGAGTATATGAGAGCCTGCAGCTGTCCTGCCACACTGCAGAGTTTGGCAGTAAAATATAGGAGAAGAGAAGAAAAATACATGGAGGAGGGAATATAGGTCAGACAACACCTTATCAAGAGCTCTCAAAAGTGCAGTATCAACCCACACTATATGGATTTAACCTTGCCTTGCATTTGAGTACAGGCCTTTTTCTAAAATTAGTTTTGGGTACTGTTCAAAACCCGAGCTGTCTGTTCTCTACCAATCCTTCAAGGACACAATAGATTAAGACAAAATTTTCTCCTCTTAGGCAATATTGTTAAGAGGCATTGTGAAAGTAATACTCAAGGCATGTAGCAAGACCGAGCACAGGAGACTAAATGAACTGAGAATGTGGGTAGACAGCGGAATGGACACCCAGTCAGAAAGAGAGTAACAAAATGACTATTACAGCTTGTGAAGTGTGTCTAGAAGTCAGTGGCTGGAAGCCAGCATCATGAAGTCGTCACCGTTAGGACCAAAGCCAGATGGTTAGGCAAGGTCATAAGAGCCATGTTAATAGAGACACATTTTGTAAGTGGATTTTAGGAGTTACACAGGGAAAGACTCGAAAAGGTACAGGTGGATGATAAAGCAGACAGGACTCCATAAGGCCCACTTCCTCTCTTTAGCCATTGTCTTATTTTTCATGTCTTTTATAATATCAGATTTATAGATCAATTATTTTCTATTTTTTGACTGGTAGGTAACTTGTTTCTTCAGATCTCTCCTCCTATAACCTTTGCAGTCCAGATCAGATATAATCAGTAGATTTTAGGGCAAAGGTCACCTTAGCTTTGACCTTTCTTGGTCTTCACTTCTACTTCACTAGAGAAAACTGAAGTAAAGATAAAAGGTGGTATTGGAGAAGATGCCATTAAAGCAGACCCTGAAGTTAATGTTATGACTGTGGTTCAAAGTCCTCATATTCCATGTTAAAAATATCTGCTGACAACACATTCAGATATTTGCTTCTGGAAAATTCCCATGTGAAAACCCCACTGTCTAGAGTTTTGTTGTGGTCAACATGGTAACACCAAAAAGTAAGAAGATGGCCTTTTTAAGTTTCTGTTCTCCAAAGCTTTCTCAACTTGACTCTTGGTACAGCAAGTGTACTCATCATTTTTCATGCGAACCATTTGGCTTCTCTTTTGGGGTTGGGTTTTTTTTTTTTGGTGGTGGTGGGGGGTGGTGGTGGGGGTGGGGGGTACCTTCTTTTCCTTGATGTGTAACGAGTGATGAAACATTTGGATTTTTTTGGTACGCTTGCAAAATATTATTAGCCAGCTTTTGCTATGTGTCCCTTTTAACATAGTGATGGCTGTCTGTGTTGTTGCAAAGCAAGGGGCTCTCTCTATTAAGAGTTGATGACGGAAGCTCTCTCTTAGATGGCTATCGATGCACCTCCTTTCTGCCTGGCCTCCACTCAGTGGTTTCTGTGACTCTTTATATGTTAGTTTTATGAGTTAGTGGGATACAAAGGGTTAAATAAACATCCTCTTTGGGAATGTGGATGTGGATTAGCGCTACGCCCTCACAGTTTCCCAGTGCTCTTATAGATGAGCATTCGGGCGATGCGTGAGGATTATTGAAGTGACAGGAAATGCTGAAAAGGAGCAATATGTTCAGCAGTTTTAATAAAATGTGTTGTTTCTAGTGACAGGTCAGTAAAAGGACAGGTCAAAAGAACAAGGAATACTTTTTGTGCCTGGGATTCAGTTACAAAGTAAGCCACATTTTACAGTTTTTACTGCTAGTATTATGCCTCTGTTATATCTGCAGTTCTTTACCAAATCCACAGACTGTAGATAATTTGGATTCAAGTAGATGCATTTGAACTTATTAACATACCTTAATCTGTAAGCACAAATGAATTCGTTGTTTTTCAGTGTCCTTTTTCAAAAATATTTCCCTAAAATTCTGAATAGAAGGTACTTCATAGTACTTGACTTTTGCAATATTCAAAAAAGTGATTTTTAAATCTTTAAAAATTTTTGCACACTCTATGAAAACACTGATGTCCATTCCCATAAGAAAGCGCATTACACACTAATGTCTCTTTTCCATCAAGAAGGCTCACATTAGCATGACATCGAAAATTTGGATGGCCCAGTGTTGAAACCGTTGATGTCAGTGGCTATGGTAGGGGCTACCTCAAAAAAACCAAAAAAAAAAACAACAATGATTGGCAGCCCACAGATTCTTCCCACAGAAATTATCCCAATTTTGGTTAGTAACACTATTCAGTTGTTGGTTCTCAGATCTGTTTAAATGTGGGCTGGTTCTTAAAAGGCCACAAAGCAGGAATTTGTAGAAGTTTTAATCAGTGGCTTTCAAGCTGTGGAGCACAGAGTGGCCGCATGAGGTGTGTGGATGATCGGGGGGGGAAAAGTATAGAATGAAACTAAGTTGAATGAATATTATATATGTAGGGAAAAGTTTTTAAGAGTTTGCTGATGCTGTGCTGAATTTACTTCACCAAAATTCAACTTAGATTCTTCATCATTGTTGAGGATTGATAAAAAATTTTGGGGTGGCATTTTTTTTTCTTTTCTTTTTTTGCTTGTGAAGAGAATAATGATAGAAAAATTTGAGAACTGGTGCATAGAAGTCATCTGAAGTTGAAGTAAATACTTTAGATCTATATTTAGTTTTGGTTTGTGTGCTTTTTGTTTTTCTTTTGTCATTTTTTCTTTAACACCAAGACAGTTGGATAAGTTATAAAAGCTATCCCCATAAGCAGCCACAGAGTCACGCTGCAGTTATGTCAGTGCAAGTTTAGTTTAATTCGAAGGGGGAAAAAAAAACATGCCAAAACATAGACGTAAAACACCAGAGGAGGGATCACTTAGACATGCAGCGACTGGTTGTTGGGTGACTAATCTTGTTTGGCCAAGGGAGAGAAATATCAAACTAGATTTTGACATCACTTTCTAACCATAGTAATAGCAGAGATCAAGTACACTAAATATAAATCAAGAGAGTTCATTTTGGAGTTTGTGGTTGTTGGGCAAACATTTTAACACTTGCTGTTAACCATAATGAGACATTGCAGTGCTGTGTGTGGTAATATCTTTGAGGATAATTTTAGAGATGCGGATAAACAAAGCTTTGAGAAAGACATCCTCTCAATCATAAAACTGTTGGTCGTAATTTTGACTTAACACAAAAACACGTCAGCCGGTGTCAGATTAACCTGCTAACCTAAGGAATGCGCTTTATTTGTTTTATAGCTGAGGAGCTTGACAGTTGTGGGTCAGAACTCAGGCACAGACCTGTGTTGTGTTTTGCCATAAGACGAGGAACCGTGTGGTTAATGCCTGCATGAAGTTAAATCATCAAAGTGGGTCAGTTCAGCTGGGTTAAAACTACAGTGTAGAGTAAAGACAAACTTTGTTGTGAATTCTGCTGCTTATTTATCCTTTCTACTTTCACGTTTTTGCCTAGAAACATAGAAGAGTCAAACATTCTCAAACAGCGGACTTTGTTGCTGTAAGATTGCTTTCAAAGGATGTTGGTACTGCTATGTTTTTTTTTGTTATTGGCATAACCCTTGTGGAAAGCAAGTGGTATATTTAAAATTTTTTAGTGATTTATTTGTCACTAATGGGACAATGATTGTAATAACTTTGGTATTTGTTTTGAAATACCAAAGCAAGGATGATTCTCAAAGCTGAGGAATGCTCCACGTGCTATAAAAGAATGCAGCCCTGTGCAGCAAGCACGTACACACACTCTTCCAGACATCCTTGAAAGGAAGAGGATGGAGATGTTAGTGTGCTAATGTTTTTCTCGTAAAAACATTTAGACACACGGCAGCTCCAAGGTAGCATGGTTGAATTTCAGAAAACGTGTGTGTAGATCTTCTAGAAGAGCCGGTCCTGCGGGCTTACATTGTTCCATAATAGTTCCACCTCTAACGTCTTTTTCAGGCTTTCCAGTAGGTACCTGTTCCCCTACATAGATTTCTACATAGCAACTTTAAGTCGCCCACCCAGATTCACCCGATCATGCCAGCTGGCCTACCTCCACTAAGCCACCTGCTCCTTTTGCTGCGCATATACCTATTTTTTTATTTTTTTATTTTTTTTTTGTTTCCATCTGAGGTTGGCAGTAATTTCGGTGTAGGAAGAGTGACTTCAATAGGCTTTTGCAGTACATGGAATATGTATTTAACACTCATCTGTATTTCTAACCTTTCCCTTTAATTAAAAATATCCGGACCTGCTGTAGCAAAGCTAAACTTTGCTGTAGTTTCCGGGTTAATGATGGAAAGCAATCTGGTTTTTGGAATTACAGTCACTTTCAGTAGCGGGGGTGTGTGTGTGTGTGTGTGTGTGTGTGTGTGTGTGTGTGTGTGTGTGTGTTAGGGTTTAGTTGTTTCCGATGCCAGTTTTCCTGTGCTCAGACATCGTGATCCTCATTAGTCAGAACTCTCCCTTCTCTCTCCCTTTTATTTTAACTCAATTCAGTCACGCTTAACCAATCAGTCTTCCATTTGTATCACACTTGCATGCACATACACACAGAGCAAACTGTGTACTAACAACCCCTGTGGACATCTGGAGGGAAAAACGCATGCACGTTCACACGATTACGTGCCACTTTTAGGTAAGTAGGGCAGCATCTTAAGATTATTCTGCTAAGTTCATGTAAAGGATAGCCTGCCCCCTCTGGGGTTGCATTGTGGGATCTGTGCTTTACACAAACACACACACACACACACACTCATAGGCACCGCCTCAAACACATTTTGCCTTGATATTCTCTTTCAAAAACCGCATCAGCAACTTCTTCGTTTATGCTTCTCCACTAGCAAAGTACGCGTCTGAGAGAAGTTGAGGTCTACTTTTGGAAGTATTTACACAGTTTCTCTTCACATCCTGCTCTGTGACAGATTAATCCCACAGATCTCTAGCAAAGAGTGAACGGGATGTAGGTTTTGTTTGTTTTTCACTGATCTTCTCGGCTTTTCGCTCTCCTTCCATGTCAGAGATGGCACACACAGACAGGAAATAAAGAGAAGCTGAGGATGAGTTGGAAGAACAGAGAGCCACATTGTGTCTTTTAGGTCTTTTAGTATGTGTGAAAGTGGAGGCAAGATGTGTGAATGTGTGTAGGTGTTCCTTGGTCTGGGTTTTATGTCTGTGGTGGCATGTATGTGTTGATGCCAAGGTCTGTGTCCGGCTGTGTATTTTTGTGTTTATCCATGTGTGGTGTGTTTGCCAAGCAGTAGGGAGACATTGTGCCTTAAAATAATTTTTAGAACCAGCTGGCATAGTGCCTGCAGTTACCCTCTGGTGAAACTGATACGTCTCTCCTGTAGCTGTCCGGAGAATCCATCAAAGAGGATCTGATAGCAAAACCACCCTACCACTACCTTTGTGAAAGTATTTGTGTAGTGTGTGTTTGCATATGAGTACACTCCTCGTTCAGAGCACCTTTCCCTCTTATAATGGGTGCACAATATTCTGCATAATGCAGTTGTTTAAACAGAGCTGCCAAATCAGTGCTTGTTTAATGGATAAATATGTTGTTTCTTTGTCTCTCATAATCTCTGCCTTTGTAACAAAAAAGGCAAACAGTCCTTTCCCAGATTTTCCTTATGTGCAGCCTGGCGATTGTGAACAAGTTGTCACGACCGTAGATATGTACCGGCTTTTTGACTTATGGGAATCCCCATATTCCCTGGGATGTACAAACTACCTAAGGGCTCTTCAGACATGACTTGATTTACTTCACAAAGAAGCTTCCAGTCACATGCCTCTGTCTGGTTGATCACAGTAACAAACAAATTAACAAATGGCCAGTAGGACTTGTGTTGAGCAAAAGTTCTAAATCCTTACAGTCTTCTCTCAGTTGTGTGTGGTAAGTGTAGGACTCGGGCTAATTTGGAGGCTTTAAGTCACTTTAGCATTTCAGGTCTTCTGCTCATTTGACTTGCAAGTTACAGGCTCAAAAGAACGCTTAAAGGTGGTTATGTCCCTTCTGACTAATTCACTTGCTCATGCCTTACTCATGCTTATGGGGCAACAGTGTGGAAGGATTGCACTTCCTCAACCATTTAAAGAATAAAAAAAGGTTAAACTAGAGGTCATCCTGATTAGGAAGCATGACTCTCTAACTGTAGGAAAGGTCTGTATTAAGCTTCCTGTGACTGCTGTCCTATAGTTTAATATCTGGGTGTGGAGATGGAGGAGGATGCAGATTTCCTTTCCTGCTCTCCATTTTGGGGAAATTCTAGATTACGTTTGTCTTTTGTTAGTGGCTGTATCAAAACACATTTTTACTGGTTTTAGAAAGCTAGACATCAAGTAGCTATCAAGCAGCTCTCAACCATCCCTGATATCATGTTGGTTATCCTGCAGTGAGATATCCAGTTCAAGTGCCACCTTAACTGAAAGTTTGGAGTTCCGTAGAGAGACTGAGAACAGGATTTAATTTTAGATGCGGTATTAAGAAATCCTTGAAACTTTTCATGCAGTGGGACAGACAAAATTACCAAAAATAGAAATGTAATATCAGCATTCACATCGAGACATGTTTCCTGTAATTCTTTGCAAGCTGCAAAACAATAAAGGTCAGACAGAAAGACAGAAAGTGGAAGTGGGAACTTGCCTTAGATTGTGCTTTCTGTTCTCTGTAAAACCTAATAAAGCTCATAAATGTTATTGACAGGGACCCAAAACAAAGGGATCATCATAAGGATCTTACCTTTTTATATAATTCAAAAAACATCTGATTGACTAACCCCCATCCATCCCCGGCATACTTTGAATACTTGGTACATTCTCAGACATGAGACAGAATTATCCTGATCATTCAAAAACTAATCAAAGCTAATCTTTTAGAAATGTTTAATTTTGACTGTTCCCTGATTGTCAGTGCTTTTAAATGCTTTTATTTTGGCCTAGAAGTGCTTCATTATTATTTTTAACATTTTTATAATTGCCATGCTCTTACTTTGTAGCTTAGTTTGGTAGCTTTGCAAATTAAGGTAACTAATGGGGGACTTGGTCATTCTTGCTTACCCCCATGATAGAAGGGATGACAACACATTAAGAGTGAAGTCTCACACTAATAATTCTGCAACGAGCAGGATTATGACCTCGAGCAAATAAGCGTGTTGTCATGATGTTAACCTCAGATGTTGGGTCTGCGAGCCTGAGAGTCTTGTCTGCATTTTTGAAAAAATCTCGTCACCACCCTTAAGCAAGTTGTTGACCATGTCTGTTTCTGTGCTACTTAATGGCCCGCAGTTAAAGACGCAGTCGCACTGGGCAAGTCTGAGTACAGGGAGTCATGTTATCTCCTGCTTGACAGTTCAAAAGGACACAAGAGCACCGCCAGAACTATGTAGTCAGCCATTCCCTCAAGGATGCTAATTGGCTTTAAATAATCACACACTGCAAGTTAAAATCTTGTTGCAGACTTGCTGTGATTGTATCAGCCTGTGTCTGTCTGTTGAAGCACTTGATTTGAGGCACATCTGTATCTGGATATGCTATGAATGCACCTGCTTCAGACATATTCATTAGCTCCAGCCCAGCAGTGCAAACACACTGACAGGGGGTTTGAAAGCTGGAAAATCTTGGCAACACTTTGGATATAAAGAGAGTTTAAAAATAATGCAGTTTATATTGTTTTTGTACAGTTGTAGTGAAAGCCACTGTTAAATTTATGACTGAAGCTCAGCCCAGTCTGGATGTCTGTTTTGCATATCTGCCTGTTTAGTAATCAAATATGGCATGTTGTATTTTAATGTAAGAGATGAGGCAAACCATCAGGTGAGTGAAGGGAGATGCATACTGATAGTGTTGTCATCATAAAATCAGATTCATGGAGCCAGTTATGCAGGTGCCGAGTTATATCTAAGAACGGGTAGTGCAGGCTTGGGTGCCTGAAGCAAGTTATGACTTGCCTAGCAGCACTTGTTGGTGTGAAGGGATGTGCTTGTGTTTGTTTTGACCGCTTTTCAAGTATGTCTGACTCTGACCAAAAAAAAAAATGTCTATACCTGCATGAGGGAACTGTGAAACATTCCCTCCACTGTTGCTGTATTTATTATCTTTTTACTATCTCTAGTTTTCCCATACAGGTCTGTTTTACCTTCCTACTGTTGTGATTTGCTCCTTTAGCGCTTAGATTGTGATGCTTGACCCTCTCACTTCTCTCTATCCCCATTTTCCAGGAGAAACAGGACCCAAGCAGCACCTCTCTGCAGCTCCGTAATGAGATCCAGGTAGACAGAGACATTTTGTGCACCTGCATGAGAGTAACACCTGTGAGTTTACTGTCACATGTCACTTTTACCAAAAGTCTGACACTTGCCCCCATCCCTCTGTCTCTTCAGGAATCTTTAGGCTTCAGCAGTGAGGTGTCCACTCCTGAAACGGACAGAAAGTAAGTTTCCATTTTGTCACTGATAACATGTGACTGTAGCAAGTGTGGAACTATGAAATATGCTTGGATTGAGATGTGTGTCTGCTGCATTTCCAAGCAATTTGCAGCCTGTGTCTGGATCACATCAACCTGTGCATGCCTGCACACAAAATCACACTTTCTTTGTGCCCACAGCTAAATATGGAGAGAAATACACACACCTCCAAACACAGCTAATGTGTATTGTAGTTCTATTATGTGTAAGCTTAGGTACCGTATTTTCCGGACTACAAGGCGCACCTGAATATTAGCCGCACAAGCTAAAATTAGGGGAAAATCCTGTTTTGTTCATACATTAGCCGCACCTGACTAAAAGCAGCAGGTGCTTTAATGCGCTAATTCGTA
>VUQS01008551.1:53448-67999 GCA_015108495.1 Heterochromis multidens
TTCCTTTACATGTCAACATTGTCTTTTGTGTCTGCCCTTATTTTGTTTTTGACCTCTAAAGTCAAGAAAAAAAAAATCCATATTTCTCTGTCCTCTCAGCAGAAACAAGTAGCTCTTTTTTTGGAAATGTTTCTGACGAGATGAATATATTGTTGGCTCTATATGTTGTGCATGTTTGCAAACTATGGCAAACTGCATTGGGCTGAGAAGCAAAGAATATATACGCGCATGTAAAAGTAGCTTAGCCACATCAAGAAAAGTTTAATGTAGCCCAAGCATATCAGGGACCTTTTGGAGCCAACAATATAACAGCTCATTTGCCTAGGACCAAGCAATAACTCACAATTTTAAAGAGGAGCTAATATAAAAGTTTGTTACATCATGTCTGTTGGCTGTCCACAGTCCCATATGACATCATGCCCTCACATATATGCGAACCATACATCCATGCACATTAATCAAACTGCTGCCGTGTCGTGCCGAGCATGAATCACTGTGAGTTGACTCGGTGGGTGTGGATGGGGAAGTTCTGTAACGTGGCCTGGTGAGTGTGACTCATTTGATTGTGTTTTGGCTCTCCCTCAGAGAACATGCAGCTTTGGAGGCTTTGACCTGTCCAACCGTTCCCTCCATGTGGTCAACGCAGGCAATGAGGCCAATGTAAGTGCTAGCAGCTTGTAAAAAAGAGGAGCCCAAGCTGAACTCTCCAGCTACACTTAGTCACGCTGGTTTCTCTTTTGTTTTTGTGATCTCTCTGCCCTTTGTCATATCCTGTGCAATCTGTAATGTCCCATTCCCACCTTTTCTCGTCACGCGTTCCATCTTTTTCTGCTCTCGCTTTCCTTCTTGTGATCGCAGAATAAAGAACAAGAGGCAATATACAGAGAAGTGGTCAAATCCCCCACTACGTCTCGGATTTCACTGGGCAAGAAAGTCAAGTCAGTGAAAGAGACGATGAGGAAGCGCATGTCGAAGAAGTACAGCAGCTCTCCTTCTGAGCAGGTTAGGCATAAACATAACATGGCCACAGACATGGATGCAGTTTTTTTTTAATGCTTCATTTGTCCCTATCTTTTCCTAATTTCTCCTGTACTATTGTTAGTCTAGTATTGAAAATAAAGCTTTAGGGGAAAAAAAAAAAGAAATTAAAGCATCCCATGATGTGCACACATCTAGAGGATGTTTGCAGAGTAAGCAGCATATTCTGTCCGTTGGCTGTGGGTAGGTGGGAGTATTTATGTTAGTTACAAGATAAACAGAGAGCACTACATCACATTCACATTTGGATTTCTCTCTCTGCTGTTCCCCTCCTGGGCTAAGTGTCTTGGGTGGGGTGTTTGCTTCAAGTTGAGCTCAGGGAGTGATGCAAGCCTCCCCCAGGCAAGCACTTAAGAGATGGAGAGTTAAAGTATGAGAGTCTAAAAGAACTGTCTCATCTGCACTGACCCAATTTTTCTGGGCATCTAGTGACTTTACCAGTGGCTTGCCCAGCCCCACAGTTTGATGTCACCTCATAGAATGTGTCATTAATGTGCAGTTGGGCATCCGTTTGTCATTGTGGTCTCAACAAAGTGACCCAGATATCCTCACATGAGTCATGGACATGTTGGCTGAGAAGGAGTGAAGAAAAATGAATTGCTATGTCAAAGTTTATCAGCCATTTGATAAACCACAGTGCCACCTAGTGGATTTCTGAAACATGAACAGCAAATGTTGAACTGTCTTGTTATTAGACAATATACATTAACATATATACATGACTGCTGGAAAGTTTGCCTTCATTTAGAAATGCCTTTTGTTTTTGAAAGAAATTTTGAACTCACAAAGACTGATGTTTGACCTGTGATAAGATAACTGAAAAAGTTACTTCTAATGATCAATCAGCCATTTAATATAATAACTTTATTGAGGAACACAATGTGACATTGAGAGCATGGGAGGGATGCCAGCTGAAAATGGATCTCCGTACACCTACGCAGATATTCCCTCAAAAATCATAGCTAAAACCATTAATGAAGTGGTTGATATTTACATTTCTGATGGGTTTTCTTTCAAAAACAAATGACTGCAAACTTTTGAGTGGCAGTGTAGATGTCATGTTTTGTATTGTTTTTAGACATTCAAAGTTTATATGAGAAGACTTGACCAAAAATCAAAAGTTTTTTGATCCGGTTACTACTAATTTATTCCTCATTTGTCATTGCTAGTATGTTTAATGGATTGATTTAATTGTGTCATTCTCAGTTATTGCTAAGACAAAAGGCAAAAAACAATTATATTTCTATAAATTTATGGTTCATACCTGGTTTTTTTGTTTGTTTGTTTTTGTTTTTCTTGTTACTGTACGCATGACTGCTCGATCATGAGTGGATCAAATTCATGGTTTTCGAACAGTTTAACCCCTAAATAGGGGCAGCTGGTTAAACATTTGATTAATAGCTAAAATAGAAAATACTGACAACCCCTTTCACACCCTGATTTGCATTTTAACCTACTCCCTTTGCTATTTTTGTTTGTCATATGTCTATATGCTGTTTCTCACATCCTTTCACCTCTTAAATGCAAAATCATTTGTGCCTTTCTCTTCCTTCATTACACATCTGGATCTCCCCCTTCCATTTCTGTCTTTTAGTCCAGTCCGGATGCAGCCCCTGGTTCTCCACAATCCCCTCTGCCTGACACGGACTCTCTGGAGAAACCAAAGCTTAAGGCCGGAGGGTCTGTGGAAAGCCTGCGCAGTTCACTCAGTGGACAGAGTTCAATGAGTAAGACTTCTTTTAAAAGAACCATTATTCAGACAACGGTTTGACTTTTCAAACGGCTGCATCCACATTCTGAATAAGTAAAAACAGTGTTTAGCATCTTTCAAATCAACAAGAAATAATAAGAACAATTTAAGCATTTGCATAGATTTGAAAAAACCTGTTTTGAGGCAGCCGTAACACTAGATGGTGCTTACACCATTTGCTTCTAGCTGGTTCATGTTTGTGTTATGATCTTGGAGAGTTTTCAAGGTTTTTTTTTATCTCTTAGGCTATTTTATTTAATTACATTATCTGGCATCTTCAACCTTGTGTTTTTGTGAAAAAAAAAAAATAAATACCTTCCGTCATTTCAAGTTGTGGCTGAACTGAAGACTTGGCCAACTTTCAGTGATTCAGAGCCACAGAACAGACACACAGGCAAGCATATGGTAATGATTAGACAGGAAGTCTTTTCTCTCAGTTTCCCACACGTCGACAAGATTTCAACAACCTTCACTCAGAATTGGGGAAATGTGCTGTTTTTCCAATAGTTTGTAATACAAGTGATGAAAACCCAGTTTTAAGGGGTTTCAATCATTGTAGACTCAAAAATGTTGTAAAAGTAAAATAGTGTATTGTTTAAATTGTTTACTTTTGACTGGCTTTGTAAAGCTACCTGCATATTTTGTTGATGTAGAGTATAATGGAACACCTGCACCTTTCTTTTATCTGTGAAAAGTTCAGTAATGGATTTATCAGCAGCTATATTTTAGCTTTTAGAAATGTTCACATGCCTTTCTGTGCTCAGGTGGTCAGACGGTGAGCACCACCGACTCATCAGCCAGTAACAGAGAAAGTGTGAAGTCAGAAGATGGTGATGACGAAGAGCCTCCTTATAGAGGACCATTCTGTGGCCGTGCCAGAGTCCATACTGACTTCACTCCTAGCCCCTACGACACAGACTCCCTCAAACTGAAGGTATTTATGAACAATTACAGTAATGTGCAAAAATCTTGAGCCATTTCTTTCTGTTTTGCTTCCAAGGAGCAAGACTTTCTTATAATTTTAAAAAATGGTCTTGAGCAGTAGTTTTCCAAACCTTCTGAAAGTCTTTCAAAGTTTTCCTTTGGATAGTGGCTGCTTTATCACTCGTTTTCACTCCAGTGGTTGTACCTGACCATTTTCAGAGAAATGTTTTTTGTGGTTTTTTTAAGTTATTATTGGTTGTTTACCCACTTAACACTGACCTATGAATCATTCAAGCATAGAAATGCACTTAACTCAAGGGATGAACAAGTGTTGTGTCTACACATAAGAGACGACTGTGCAAGGAAAAAATTTAAAATTATATCTTTAGGCACTTTGTTACTAGCAGCCTGTCACAAATACACATCATTTGTTACCATCTCTGTAGCGTCATGAAAAACACAGTTTGACAGGAATAAAATAGTACTTTTACATGAACAAGCTGATTTCCAAAGAGTTATTATCTTGGCATGTTGTGCAGTGTGTCTTAAAAAGAAACTGAGAAAACTGCTCAAGTGGAGGACACAAGAAGTGGCAGCATGGCTAAATAAAATATCTACAGTAGATGGACAGTGTGTAAAAGTCATGTCTTTAAGAAACAGGGAAAAAAAATACAGCAAACACCTGACAGAGGACATGAGAGATGCATCTGACCCTTCAATTGATCCATTTACTGTTTGCTGAAGACACATCAGAAATGATCTCAGTGGAAGGGTGGTTGTCATGAAGTCATTCTTGAGGAGGGGAAACAGGGAGAAAAGGCTGAGATATGCGAAATTACAAAGAATTGGACTGAAAATTAGCGCCAACAGGTCTTATGGAGTGAGGAATCCAAATTTGAAATTTCTGGTTCAAATCCTCATCAGTATGTATGGAAGAGGTCAGGAGAGCGGTACAACAGTGAGCGTCTCCAGCCATCTGTAAGGTGGAGGCTCTGTCATAGTTTGGGGCTGCATTTCAGCAAGTGGTGTTCAGCATCTTGTCTTATTTGATGGAATTATGAATGCAGAAAAGTGGAGCCTGATTTTGATCCACCATGCAGTACCATCTGGAAAGCATCTGTCAACAGCTTCGTTTCTCAGCATGACAATGATCCCAAACACACTGCCAATGCAGTAAAAGCAGACCTGGATAGAAAAATGAATGGCTGTCTAAAGACAGCCATTCATTTTTCACACAGTACTGTATGCTGCCTTGTAACTCTGAAAGTCTTTCTACTACCACCTATTTACAGATGTAATAACTGGTTATTAACATATAGCATAGAATCCAAATATCTTTGAAATCTCAAGGTCGAATTCAAAATGTCTTTTTTTTTTTCTCTGTGTTATTCTCCAGCGTGGGGATGTGATTGACATCATCAGCAAGCCTCCCATGGGAACATGGATGGGCCTGCTGAACAACAAAGTAGGCACTTTCAAGTTCATCTATGTGGATGTGCTGAGTGAAGAAGAGGAGAAGCCCAAAAGGCCAGTTCGGAGGAGGAGGAAGGGCCGGCCACCCAAACCTACATCGGTGGAAGAGTTACTGGATCGCATCGATCTCAAGGTACATTACCAGCCATACCAGATTTTGCCATGTATTGAAAATGAAGTAGCTTTAATGTAAGAAGTCATGTTCGTGCGTTGCAGAGATCATTTGTTGTCTAACTCGAAAAAGCCCACCCATCTGGCACTAAGAGAAAACAAATCCTTTGAAGCGAATGAAAATATTGTTTTAGGCCAATATCTCAAGCACATTTCCAGACAAGCAGAGATAAATATAGTATGTCCAATTACAGGCTGTGCATCTTTGGATGTTTGATTTGCCACTGACGCATAAACATTAACACCCACACTGTGACAGCCACACCCCAACAAATAGCTCGCATCTTTCATCAAAACCTACACATCGCTGTGAGCGTGATATCATCTCCTCCCACTCGGGCAGCCAGCAGGCCTCACTTCCCCAAATAGAGAGAGAAGTTTTGTGTGTTGTCTGTTTTATCCCATTCCAATTTGGTGGCCAAACCACAGATTAAAGATTAATGCTACTAAGCTGTGAATCGGGCTCTTATAAGTGCATCAGAGTGCTCATATCCTCCCAGTCTCCACCAGATTCGTGGAGTGGACAAAAGACGTTTTTGAGTTTCTGATATGCAACTGTAGTGCTTTCATTTTTCAGGTGTTTTAGCTGCTTTTTGCTTGCTTGCTGTGTGGCTTCCTGACAAAAGTAAATGTGAGAAATAAATTACAGCTCAACATTCTTCTTGATCCTTCCTTTTTTTTTATTTAAAGAAAGTAGCCTGCCTTTTTATCTTTGGCTACCTCATTGGCAGACAGTTTTATACTAGAATGTAAATCAATTGTAGTGAATGCCTCAATATTTCCAGACTTTCTCAGATTTCTCTCTGTTGCAGTATCCATCCTAGCAGAAACTGATCTCCACAGACTACCTGAGTACTAAATAATCTAAAATTGAGCTGTCACAGGCCAATGTAGCAGTATTACTTTGTGTTTTTGAAAATGCTGGGCCAACATTTGGTTACACTGACAAGCCAGATTTCAACAGGGCCTACAGGGCTTCTCTGTAACTTAAATGTAAATCTCCTCACCCGTGTTTTTCACCAGTGGACTCTGCCAAATAGTTTTTGGATGTGGAGCTTGCTTACATATTTCAGCTGGCACAAAAACACAAAAAATTGGTGAATGAGAGGAGCCAGCTGCCTGTGTTTGTGTTAGTTGGTGGTCCTTTGTTTAGTCCTGCATCATCCAGCAGAAACGGAACAGACAAACGTAGTTCTCTGCTGTGGACTCCACTTTTGTAATTGATGGTCTCGGTCATGACACACAATCTATGTATTTGTCCAACAAAATGTGTGGGTCACACAAGCGTGGAACCGAGCGATATACAAAGTGGAAGCGGTTGTGTTGTTGTCAGTGGTCTTTGCGCTCACACCACGTATATCCTAAAAAAAAAACTTTCATTGTGTGTCACTTCAGATAACGCAGTGGTTTGGGTGACTTGCTTTTATGTGTTTTTGTGTTGGCGTGTAATACATTGTCATCTGTGGTTGAGGAGTATTTTGATGAAACACTTTCAACCTTCACTTGTTCCCACATGTGTTGGCAGGCTTCCTTTTCAAATCCTACTTGCCATTTTGGTCACAGCCAACCGTGGCCACGTTCTCCAAGATGGTGCTTGGTTGGTGCAGCTAGAAAGCTAGTTTAGCAGCTATAACAGAATTAGCCGTGGCTTAATGTGATTACATGGCACTTAAAAAAATCAAAATAGCAGTTTAGATTTTGCCCTGCAGTTTAAAAATATGCAGGGTGGATAGGAAATTATGAGCAGATGAAAGGTATCTGCTGTACAGTAGTTCCTCATTGTTTTTACCTGGTGAATTTTATGCTTCTGCTCCAAGGTTGTTGCAACTGTCGTGTGACTCAGATCAGTGTATCTTCAGATATTGTATCTTTAGTCTGCTGCATTTTTTATTTAGTCTTTAAATCCCCTCGAGCTTAGCTCTTCACTTTCTGTTGAATAGGATTACATGCCCACTTTCTTGTTCAACGGCTACGAGGACCTGGACACGTTCAAGTTGCTGGAAGAAGAGGACTTGGATGAACTGAACATCAGTGATCCTCAGCACAGAGCTGTACTGCTCACAGCAGTAGAGCTGCTACAGGAGTATGATAGTAAGTAGACTTAAAAACGCATTCAGATTTTAGACTTCGGTGTCAGGCTTTTAGCATATGTTTCCATGAGTTTATGTTTTTGATTGCATTTGCTGAAACAAAGAAATCTTCATGTAACCTCAAAATGTTGAGCTGTGTGCCAGAATTTTCTGGATAAGGGTGAAAGGAAACCTGACAAACTTAAAAATAAATTTAGATTTTGCAGCAACAGATTACAGGAGCCAAACCGGGAAAGGGGAATTTGAAAGAAGTGACTAATATATATTATGAGGAACTAATACTTTAAGTAAAAAGAAATCATTTGCATTTCTGTGAGCAGGTAGCAGCGATCCAGAGCGCAGTGGAATGTCAGGCTCCCAGGAAAAGCTGCTGTTGGAGGGGCGGAGCATAGTAGGAGACTCCCCACGGGACTCTGGGTGCTACGAGAGCAATGAGAATCTGGAGAATGGTAATGATTGCCTTGTTTAGTTTAGACCACCATTACCCAAACCCCACTTGGTATTAGCCAAACTAAGGCCTATTCTTGTTCTAGCCTCTTCCCAGTACCACAGTGACTCCTTTGCCCTTTTCCTTTCTGGACCTCCACCTCTGCTCCATCACTTGTAATGCTTCTGCGTCTTAACACCCTGCCCATCTCACTCCTCTGAATTAGCATCTACCAATCAAAAAGCTCCTCTTGCTGCCCTATCTGCCCCCAAGCCTTACCTTACCTCGTCTTTACGTCTCTAGTGCAAGCGTTCTAGAGAACAAAGCCCTTTATCACTTCAGACACTTTTAGTGTGCTTGCACTCTACTTTCTTCACCACTTTTTTTCATCTTATAGGCATTCTTTACCATCAGTGCCAAAGTCCACTTGTAACTGAGAGGGACCCAAACCCAAGACCACTAAGCCTAATCCACCCCACAATGCTGGGAATACAGAGGGGGACACTGTCCCCAGTGCACAAAACTGTTCTGAAGAGAACAAAATCACTGCCCGCTCATGGACTCTGCTTCCCAACTGTTTCACCTGTGGGTGCAAGGCCTGTAGGTGGATACCAGGAAGATGACTGTGAGCTCAGAGAATATTTCTGTTAAGTGTTTTTAATCCAGATATAAACTTGCAGAGTAGTATGCCAGTGCCCGCTTGAGTTTCCTTGCAGTGGTGCTTCTCTCGGCTGATTAAAATTTAAACGAATATAATAGTCAGACGTCAGATCGCAGCTGCCAGCTCATCTTATCTCATATTATACCAGTTCATTGTTTTGTTTGCTTTGTTTATAGCGACCATATTGCACAGTCATATACAGCATGTGCCTAAAATGATGTGGATGAAAATATTTTCAAACTGTAGTGCAGATTGTAAGAGTTTTTTTTTGTTTTTGTTTTTTTTTTTTTAGAAGTTTGAGGGCTTATTTACCTGATTGTTTATGTATTTGTTGTACTTGTTGCTCCCTGCAAAAGACTGTCTTCTTCCTCCACACATAGGATCATTTTAACAGCTCCAAAACTCACCAATTAGTGCTTTTTTTCCTGTATCTGTATGGTCCCAGTGTAACTACTGGTTTCCCTTTTATGTATATATGTGTTGTTAAGGTTGAAGAGCAAAGCGTGCAGTCTGCAACAGTAGCGATTTAAGTTGTGGAATAAAACCACTTCTATGATTAAAAAAGGACTCTGGTGCTGCTTGTTTGATTTCTGTTTTGCCTTTTTTCTTTCTGTTTTTTCCTTTCATGCCTCTAAACGCTGTTCACAAACTAGCTCCTTAACAATTAGTAAACACTGCATTTCTTCTTGCACTTTCGGGGCTCCACAGCTGCACTATCTGTACGAATCACTAACACAAAGCAGTAATTGGTGTTTAGTGTTAATAGTAAATACTTTTGGATTATTAGTATTCTATTATTTTATATGCATTGTATTGTCTTATAAGACTTAGGTCTGATACTATTATATATTATATCAAAGTGGTCCCTTTCACATTTTTTTCATGCACCATACAATACTGTGCTAAAGTTCTGAGCCACCCCTTGTTTCTTTATATGCTGCTAGGAAACAAGTGCATTGATTTATTAAAACATGTGCAAACATAAATGGAAATACATTATATAAGGCAGAAACAGGTTCTACAATTCTAACAAGCTTAAAAGTCAATATTTGGTATGACCAACTTTATTCTCAACACACCCAGAACTGTCTTAGGCAGCTTTCTTGCCATTTCTTTAAGTAGTCTTCAGGAATAGTTCTCCAGGCTTCTTGAAGGAGATTCAGAGCTCTTCTTTGGATGTTGGCTGCCTTTTGTTCAGTGTTCTGTCAAGATGATCCCACCCTGCTTCAGTAATGTTGAGGTCCGGGCTCTGGGAGGCCAAGCCATGACTGATCGTGTTTCATTGTGTGTTTTTTCTTTCCAGGTATGCTTTTACTGCATTGGCAGTGTGTTTAGGATCATTGAAATGCTAGAAAATGATGCTGTTGCCAAAATTTTATGGTACTTTTACGCATTCATAATTCCACCATTTTTGACAAGATCCCCAACACCACTGGGTGAAATGCAGCCCCAAGCCATGACAGAGCCTCCACCATGCTTTAGAGATGGCTGTAGACACTCACTCTTGTACCTCTCTACTGGCCTCTGTACATGCTGACGACAGTTTAAACCAAAAAAAAATTAAAATTTGGATTCATTACTATAAGACCTGTTGCCACCGATTTTCAGTCCAGTTCTTGTGTAATTTGGCATACTTCAGCCTTTTCTCCCTGTTTCCCTTCCTTAAGAATGGCTTCTTGACAGCCACACTTAAATTGAGACCATTTCTGTTGAGGCTTGAGCAGTAGATGGATCAACTGAAGTGCCAAATGCATCTCTGTTCCTGTGTCAGGAGTTTGCTGGATTTTCTTTCCTATTTTTTTAAGGGCATGACTTTCAGATATTATTCATTCACTGTAAATAGTTTTTTTTTTTTAGGCTTGCCACTTCTTGTGTCCTCCATTTGTCCAATTTCTTCAATCTTTTTTTAAGGAGACACTGCATACCATGCCGAGATATGCCAAGTTTTCAAGTAAAAGCTCTTTGGGAATCATCTTGTTGGTGCGAAAATACGATTTTATGCCTCTCAAACTAAGATATTGTTGGCATTTTTTGTAGATTCAGTTGAAGAAATGGGAAAGAAATTTTGTTTTTGTGACAGGCTGCTAGTAACAGTAGTTTCTTTGCTAAGTTGTCTGTTATGTGAAGACACAACACTGGTTCATCCTTTTGAGTTAGGTGCCTTTTTTATTCTTGACTGACTCACTCAACAACAAAAACATTTTTCTGAAAATGGTCAGGTACAAGGACTGAAAATGAGTGAAAAAGTAGCCAATGTACAAAGAAAAACTTTAAAAGACCTTCAGAAAGCCTGCAGAACTATTGCTCAAGACCACTTTGAAAAATTACAAGAAAGTCTGGCTCCTTGGAAGCAAAACACAAAGATATTACGGGTGGCTCAAAACTTTTGCACAGTACTGTAATTAAGATAAGTATGAATTAAGTAAATTTTATGAGGAAAAATGTGAATGGTATTCTTTTGAGTTAATCATAGTATCTGGCAAACAGGTATTTTAAGACTTTTATATGAAACATAAACTTTTACTATTAGAGGGAATGGGAAAGGTTTCTATTTCTTTTAAAAAGAGTGTTTACATAGGAAAGCATAGATTCATTAATATGCTATTGTATATTAATGAGTATTTCTTAATATTTATTAATCTAGAGTATTGGCAACAGGAAGTATTTAAATTTTAATAATAGAAGATGACTCAAAATCATTAAGTCACTGTAGAGCCCTGAATGTCTGCTCTTTTTTTTCCATTGAACTTCACTTGCAGTTCTTCCTCCAATCACTGAATAATTCAGTTATCAAATACTAATTTTAAGCATACATTAATGCTAATTAATATTAGTTATAATACATCATTTGTGTGTCTGTATCATGAGTCAGGGCCATTACACTCATTAGTTAGTATTTTAGATAAAAAAAAATATACATATTTTTGAAAAATGTTTGTATGCAGTTTGTTTTAAAAGACATTTGTAGATGGAGATGAAGACTACAAAAATTCAGTAGTAGTAGTAGTCCAATAACACATTTTTCCCAATAAAGTTACTAAATGACTACACATTCTCAGCATATATTTCATTTTTAATATGAAAGACGCTTAATTGGTCACAGAATAGACTTCAGCCATTTCCCTATTCTCCATCTGTGTGTTGCAGGCACAGTAAAATATAGTATCCTGACTAACTGTAATTAAATGTATAGATTCTAATCCACAGTGATGCAATCATACATGCAATTATATAATTATACAGTGGTTTACTTAAATGTATAAATTACAATACTTTTTAACCTCAGTAGTCATAGCAACCTTTTCTGACACACGTGAGAACTGTTAAAGCATTTCATGGCATTCCATCTATTGAACTCCTTCCTGTCATTCCTCTTTTTAAAATCTTTGAGCCACATTATGTGGCTCTCATCCATTTCATCCATCCATTTTGCTCTGTAAGCCGAAGGATAGATGGTAAGTTGCTTCATACTTTTGTTCCAAGGCTTTTGAAATTAGCTTTCTTTGGGGTTATTTCTATGATGACAACAAATCAGTCAGTTTGGTCATGAGTCAGAAAACTTATCAAAACATCTGTATGAGCTTTGTCTGCTTTTGACTGGCTTAAGCTGTAAGGATACAGTGCTTATATCATTTGATTGATTTATTTTTTATTACTTTGGAACATATTCATACATACAGAACAGTATTGGTGTCATAGATGCATTTTTTTTTCCATCCAATACATCTTTCTTCATTTTTTGCAAAAATTCCAGTCATCATAGAGAGCAAAAAAGTATCAGTGGTGCAATAAATAGACAAAATTGGAGTCCTGTAGTGTGTAAGCTGTTGATTTTTTTTTACATACATAAAAATGTAAAACAGTGGAGAGGAAAGGCAGTAAAGAACCGTAATGCTGAGTCATGCACAGTATTTCTATGAATCAAGTTTTTATATTAGTGAAAGTCTTTCCATGAGAAGTGGAAGAGTGAGAAACTTATTCACTGTTATTACTTCACTAAAGAGGGAGAAAACTGGGAAACTATCTAGATCTCAAAGCTAAGAGAATTTTTATCTTGCAGGTAAAAGCAGGAAAGCATCCCGTTCCAGTCATTTTTCAGCAGGACACCAGTCTCCAGATTACCCAACATTGCCCATGACTCTTTCTACAGAGGCTCTTCAACAGAACAGCAAAAATCAGCGCACAAAGTTTCCAAAAAGCTTCTTCATCAAACCCTCCCTTAAGGGCTTCAACTTGCTGGGGCTGCGAAAAGCCCAAAGACAGTCCCCGATCCCAGCCAGCCGCAGCTGTGAGGACCTTGATGGTCCCCCACAGCCCACTGGACCCTGGAAACGCTCCCACTCTCTGGGAGATCTGCAGAACTTTGAGCAGAAAAATGATCTCAGTGTGGAGCTTAAACTTACTAAGGAAGTACCCAAATCGGGCAAGATCAGTCCCATCAAAGCCTGTAGAGACAGCGTTTCTCCAGCTCAAAATGGGACTCCATCAGTTAGTCCTAAAGGAAGGGCTGACAGGCCGCCGGTACCCTCCCAGCTTCCTCTCCGCTCTCCTTGTCCAACAACTATATGCTCCAACCCCCCAGAGCCCCTCTCCAGCCCCACTCCAAGTCCTCCTGATTCTAGTGCTAGTGGGGAGAGGGTGATCCGGACTCACCCCAAAAAGCCTCCCATCCCTCCCCCTGTACCTGCAAAGAAATCTAGAGAGAGACTAGCCAATGGCCTTCGTCACCCCCCTCTCTCCCTTCCCTCCTCGCCATCTCCTACTGCCTCGCCTACCCACTCCCTCAACCGCTCTCAACCTGGTAGCCCTATAATCCGCAACCCCAGCCTCAGTGCCCCTGCTCTGCCTCCTAAGACACCAAGTACTCCAGCCAGTCCATGTGCCACCTCATCAGCCTCATCCATGGGTGAGGAATCCGGCACTCCGCCAGCAGTGCAGCCTCCTTGGCTCTCAGATCTTGGAGGCAAGATGGCTGTTACAAGGAAGCTTTCCCATACCAAGATGGGTCCTGATCTGTTTACCCTACTGGAACAACGGCTGCAGAGTGAGGGCATCGATCTTACAGAGGAGCCCTACTCTGACAAGGTTAGTTAAGTATCATCTAAAACATGACACAAGAAAAATCACCTCATATTTTACATTACAAAGTACATTTCACTTTTTTCTTTTTTTTTTAAGCTCTAACTGGTGATAGATGAATTTATAACCAGTTCAGATACCATTTACATGGAGGCTGACAGTTTGACATTTAATCGTTAAAAAGCTTACAAACTGGATTCCTTCAGTGACTGATCTTTTTTGAAGCAGAAATTTTTGTGCTGAATAATAGATATGCATGCAAGCAGAGACACAAAGATAGGGTATTCAGTTTTAAAAAAGAATCACATCATTTCTAATGCTTAACAGAAATATTTGAGATATGATTATCCAAGACACCTCAAGGTCACACTTTTCTGGCTCTTTTGGTTCAGCATTGTGACATGCCTAACTTAACTCAGTCATAATTTGACTGAAGCTTGGATCCAAATAATTTTGAGTTTAGAGCAAAATCATCAGCAGCTTGCCTTTGGAACTTCGTTTAAAAATAGACACTAATAGAGTCTAAAGTCTGTGTGTTTCTTTTTGTGTGCACATGCCGTTTTATATCTAAGGGCATTTATTTGTGAGTGAGGGTGTGGGTGGGTGTGTGTGTGCAATAATAAATATGCTGGAGCTGAGAAGGAAAGACTGCGGCTTGAGTCTCACTATGATGCGGTTCAGACTGTTAAGTTTATGGGCTGAATCTTACTGAAGGCAGATGGGGTTATAAAACCTCCTGCCTCTTGCCAGACCCCAGGCTGGGCCCCTAGAACATGTTGGAGCCCCCGACACTGGCAAGAAAACAACACATATGCAAACAGAGGCATCAAGTGATGAGGTGAGAAGTGGGGCCCTCGACCACAGCAGAGCTCTGTTAGTCATAAGTGGACTGGCAGAGACATGAGAGGCGCATTGTTGCTGTAGTAGCAAAGTGTGCC
>VUQS01008559.1:5094-38346 GCA_015108495.1 Heterochromis multidens
GTATTTTTGAAATATATATATATATATATATATATATATATATATATATATATATATATATTCAGAATGCATCTTTGAATCCACAGATAATCACGAATCGGAACAGATGTATCATCTCCTTTGAGAGCCTCCTGTTGGCTGTGTGATGCCAAGAAGTGACGTGTTTCCCTTGTGCAGTCTGGCTCTTGTGGTAATTTGAATAATAATGACCGTAGGCTGAAAGCTTGGCAAATACAGTAGGACTCCAAATTCAGCACACGATTATATACCGTTTGCCACATGCCACAGAAAGGAGGTATTGCTCATCTATGGATCTAACCATGATTCTAGTCTCAGATAACCTACATCTTCCACCTACACACACACACACACACCAACCTTTTCCCTCAGAGGTTTCCCACCCACTTTCCCCAAACCAGCCATCATACTGTGAGGCTGAGAGGGAGCAGGTTTACAGCCGTTGGTGGAGAACTAAAGCCTGCTGTTACCTGTAATTCCACACCAGCTTCTCCTACACCGCATTATGGTCAAAACAACATGCTCAACAGCTAAGAGGGGCTGGGATTAACGCCAGACTGAGAGTCACAAATAGTAAGACAGTAAATATGGTTGGGTGCTGCAACGTCTTTTCTTTGGTACTTCTGCTGTCAAGGGTGGAAGAGCATCCGTAATTCCTTCCAATTCTTGTCAATGTCTAGAGGGAATTTCTTCAAATTTGGCACAAATACTTACTCTGACTTGAGGATGAAATGATTAGATTTTTGTGGTCAAAGGTCAAGATGTGACCTCACACAAGTGTATTCTCATAAGCCATTTGAGGATCACCTTTGAATGTCTTCAAATTTGACATGAATACATCCTTGGACTATAGGATGAACTGATTTGGTGGTCAAAGTCACCATGATTTCACAAATATTTTTATCCATAATTCAAGAATTCACATGCCAGTTATGATTTAAATTTCATACAAACATCCAGTAACATGATAGAGTAATAACAACACAGACTGCATATAAAAGATGGGTGTAGCCACCAAAACCTCATCCATATTTTTGTTGTCTTCTATTTTGAACCCTTGACTTTAGCAATGTGTCATTGCTATCTAGGTTTTATAGAGTGTGTGACCATATTTAAAGAAAAGAGGGGATCAGATATTAGATAACACTTGTGAGCCTGGTTAGCAAAGGTGGATCTGTAGACTATATGGGTGTCTGCTAATTAGTGGTAATTAAGGCCTCAGTTACGCAGGCATAGAGACCAGTCTGTGACACCTTGGCAACAACAAGGTCGCTAGGGAAGAATATCTATTCCCCAACTGGTTGGCAAGTAGTTGCTGGTTGTAGCTATAGGTAAAATCACAAAAAGCTCCTTATGATTGCTTTGGTTGCTGGCAGATTGCTGCATTCGCCCATAGTTTGTATGGAAGATGCCGACTTGTCTGCAAACACTTGCTGAGGGTTACTGAAACTTAACGCAAACCGAAAATAAAGAATGTTCATGTTCAAAATCAAAGTTGTGCCTCACAGCTGCAATTAACACATTTCAAAAGGTGAACAGTTTCCAGTTTGTGTTGTATTCTCAGTTTCATTACAGCTTCATACGTAGTTGGTGAGTGTTTACAGACAAGTTGGTGTCTTCCATACAAACTACAGGTGACTGCAGCCATCTGCTAGAGACCAAGCACCCACAAAGAGGTTTTCAGTGCAGCCCCATATATAGTATCTCTCTGCGAACATTTTCACCTACAGTACCAACTGCCAGCAACCTCTAATAACCCTTGCCATCCAGTCAAGGAATACATATTTTTCTCTAGCGACCTGTCATTGCCAGGGTGTCCTAGTCTGGTCTCTAACCCTGTGTGACTGAGGCATAACATACAAATAAAATAATTCCATGTAACAGTCTTCTTGAACAGTCTGTAAATACAATTAACCAAGCCATATGATTTGTCAGACAATTGCAAAAAATAAAAGAAAAATCCAGAAGACTCCAACACCACAAATATGCTTGTGAGGTCCAGTTCTTAAAGCATATTTTTTAAATAAATTATAACTAAAATATAAAAAAAAGTTGACTCCTGTACATTTTTGATGAAGCAAAAAATTAGCAATAAAAATTAGAGAAATGTTTTTTTGAGTCTGTAAACATTTTTATTTCTGCTGCATTCATTTCAACTTAATTAAATTTTATCTTTTTATTTATCTTTTATAAAGCACCAATTCACAACAACAATCACCTCAAGGTGCTTCACATTTTAAGGTAAAATTGGATTTTTTTGAGACTTCCACATTGACTTAATTTTAATTACATTTTCATGTGCATGTGAGTGTATGAAAATGTCTGAAAGTCATAGGTCTCTGAAAGTCATAGGTCCTCTATGGACAGAGAGCCTCAAACTGACTGACGGAGGCACACAGCCATCTAATTCTAGTCTCTTTTGTACTTTCTCTTGCTGATGTCTCTCTTTCACTTAGAACATCTTCCATTTTTATCAAACAAGTCAGATACCTAAAACCTGATTGGATTGTTTTCAAACATCAAGGAAAATTTACTGTTACAGGTGAGTGCTGTTGAGAGCATTAAATGTACGTTTTCATGAGTTGAAGCAGATGAAGGGAAAAATCAAATTTATTTATATGAAAATGTCACAGATTATTACTTCATAACTGCACTGTATGCATTTCTGTTTATTTCACTCAGTGAGTTTGTGACACTTAACATTGGTACAAATTTGCATATTCCCAGGAGTAAGGCTGAGTTGTGTAAATATGTTTTGTTGCCATACAAAGTGACAGTATTCACTATTTTACCTTCTAGTCAATTCTTTGTGCCTTCAGATCCAACTTTGGTGCTTTTGAATTAGGATAGGTATGAAAATATAAATATGCAGTCTTAATATAATAAAGAGAAAATTTAATAGGGATGCAATTTAGATAATAACATACCAGCATATGTCATGTACAGTAAAAAAAAACTCTCACAAGTCAGATATTACTGCCAATCTGACGTCTGTAAAGTGTTTTATAGTGTGATGCTACCAACTGTCCCTGTAATAGAATACAATAGAGCTTCAAGATCAGCTGTTAGAGAAAAAAAAGAGTGCCAAGAGCAGTGGATATGTGTTGTTGTCTGCAGGCAAAACATAACATAATGTGCATTATTTGGTGGTTATTTTTATCCAAAACATATTGCACCATAGTGCTGGCTAGATTTTAGCAAACAGGCTGATTAAACAGGTTTTTGAATCAGTTTTGTTGAGTGTGCTTTATAGGATGCAGGAGAAGGTTATCTTCTGTTGTCACTAGCTGCATTATTATTTGTGGCAAAGTCCAAGACAGAATAATCTGCTTTTACGCAACTGATTTAATTTGGCATTTTCTATTTTATTTTCTGGATAGCATTACTCTTTGTTGTGAGTTAGAGGAGAAGATGTGAGCAAAACTGTCAAGGGATTCATTATTGCGCCCCTCTTTACTACTCTTGCATTTTTGCAGCTCTCATCTTGCATCTGGAGGGAAGCTGTGGTGACAATGGTGCAACATTAGCTTGAAAGTCATTTTAAAGTGTGCTGTCACTAAGACTTGCTCAAGATGAAGAAGTTTTGACTGTCTGACATCGATGCAAGACAATAACTGGGAAAGTGTGGGTGGACTGTGTTTATTCACTTTAGCAAAACAAATTGTGGTGGACAGTTCTGACAGCTCTTCCCACCATTTTGAGAATATGTAATGTTGTGTTTACAGTATTAATGTCACACTTCTGCCATAGACTTGAGAGAATATATACAGTCTATGCTATATATATTTACCTGTCACAGTTAAAATGGTACTCTCATTGAGCCCACATACTGTGAATCAGAGGTGTTTTGTGTATTCCCTCTGCCTTCTTGAAATAGATATTAAAAGTGCAGGTGAATAACAAAGATACAGTATGGTTTCTTTGTTTTGCCGAAGCCCTGATGATTCCCTTGCTGTGTGGCAGTGGAACAAAGCCTGACTGCAGATTACAAAAGCCTCAAAAAGGCAAACTGTTGTAAATTTCCCCCCAGGCTGAGGCTCACCTCTGATCACACAACAGCAGCGGGCCAGAAATGGTTACAGTCCAACATTTACGAGATGCACATCACACATCCACAACCAGTCAAGCCCCCACAAGTGATGCATAAAAAAAATAGCCTATTGATTTTTAAAATAACAGTAATAGTTGGTCTCTACAGCCCTTCGCGTCGCAGCGTTGCTTCAATATCTGTCCAATTTCAGGGATGACTGCAAGCGAGTACGTTTAGGCCTTTTAATCACTAACCTGTATGCTTTAGTACAAGCCAATCAGTTGTCATTTTCAACTATTTTCTCCCAAGGACAACCTGTCAGTGACCCTTCGATTTTTGTAACACATGTGCCCCAGACAATGGAAATTTCACTGTTAATTAGTGCACGTGTATGCAAACCCTCTGCCTGATTCCATCTCAGGTTTAAAATATTTGCTTGCTTAATATTCAGTAACAGGCTGCTCCCAGGAGGACAACTTGTAGAGAGATGGGAGTTTAAGGTGCAGCGTTGAATAACTGTGTTTCTCTGCTGCTTTGGTAAGAGATTTGTTTCTCCCTGCAGTGTGTGCTGGGTTTTTTTCCCCCTCTTCAAATACCCCTAGTGGCTGGACTGAAGCTGAAAGATAGACAGAGTTGAGGTGAACCTGGAGAGGAGAGTAAAGTTGAGTCTGAGTTTGTTTGGTTTCGGTTTTGGCCTTCCCAACACTTTTAGGAAAATGTAAAAAAATAAAATAGATATTTCTTAGAATATAATATTACTTACAACATTTTTTTAATAAGTAAAGGACCTTGGGATTCAAATGTGTTGAAAAAGTAATGAACAAGTGTCCTAAATTGTCATTTAAATGTTTGAATGTCTCATTTTCTCAATATATCAGTCAGTGGTGTAAGCAATTCAATGGTTTTCTTTTTCTTACTCTAATGAAGAGAGACAGAGACAGAGATAAGACAGAGATAAGATTTTACTTCATTGTAATTGCAAAATCTGTCAGATTTGATCCAACAACAAATTTATTATGTGAGATTTTATTTCATGGAGTAAAAGGTGTCATTGTTCGAAATGCAGCATATCTGTAAAAAGACCTTGTAAAATTACACTTCAGCGTTAAAGGCTCCAGCATAAATCAGGGGTCACTTCTGTAGGCTATTTAGCATATTCCTGCTGTTATCTTTATCACTTTCACGCCTCCCTTCAGATCACTAAATCATTACTTCATTTCTTTTAGAGCAGTAGGTGGGTGTTTGAATTAGGATTTTTAGAGCTAAATGATGATCGTAATTTCTGAGTTCTCCACATGATGAGAAAAATACAACTAATTTCAGATGATTCAGCCACGGAAAATAATCACATATTCAGTAAAGTCTATTTTTCTTCCTCAAGAAAAAAAAAGAAAAAACCTGGAAGCAGGAGAGTCTGCTTTGATGGTGATATTGGTTTCTTTTGATTTAACTGTCAGTAGAGGGCTCTCATGATCTATCTATAATGGGCCTGACCTCTCTTGCCGTAACTGTATTTAATGACACCCACTATCAATGTCCGTTCATGGCAATACTGAACAGGGCTTTTCTTCTCCTGCTCACTCTGTTTTTCTACCTCAAACAATGGCGGGGATGGCCTTATCATTTACCTTAACTCACTATCAGACAGTATGTGCATCTTTGTTTCCTGCTGCTCGATGTTCCATTGATTTCCTCACTGTGCTTCTGGACTAAATTATATCCATGGTCCTGTCTCTTTTCTATGACCTCCATGTGAAGGTGTTTAAAAGCCTTTTTTGTGTGTACAGTATCCCTCATATTGAGTGGATGACCTCATCAACTATACACTGGCCTCTTCTGGGTAAAATAAGTTATTGCCTGAAGAAAAGCAAGGAAAGGGTAGAGATCCTTTTGAGATAGATAGGATCATTTTTTTTGTAGATAGAAGATGTCAGCCATATTAGGGGTTCGTTTAAGAATATCCTCCACGTTGATGGGTAGTTTCGGAGTATGCAGCAGCGCAGAAACAAGAAAACAGATCTTCTCCTCTGCTCTTTGTGAACCTGCATGTCTTCTCATCTCCCCATAACACTCTTATGGCAGGCTTTGAATTACCTGCCCTCATCCCTGCCTAAATTGTTCAAATATGTTAGAAGTTGATCAAACAGAAAGGTTTGCAGCGCACAGCCGACAGAGCTTCCCCTGTGGGCTGTTGGGGATCAGACATGAAAACAGGAAAAGAACAAAGGCTTGTCGGGACTGTTAAAAGATGTCTGGACCACAGCAGCCCATCAAAATTTATTCAGTGAAACAAGCATGAAATACCCACCATCTGCAAGAACCTCTCAAACATATCAAACTCCACTCATGTCTTTGAGAAAATGCGCTGTCAAAGCAGGGAGATTCTTACATATGAAAACTTTACCTAATCTTTGTTTTCCCCTGGCATGAATTTAAAAAAAAAATACTCTCTGCAAGTCATGTTTACATATATATAACAATTTCTGTATTTTTTGTGTATAATGGAAACATAAAATTAGAAACAGGACAACACTATGCTAACATTTTCTTAGATTTACAAATATTAACAAGTATTATACAGACTGTTTTGAGTACTTATAAATACCCAGAAATAAAGCACAAACAGAAAGTTGAAGACAAGCAGGTGAACATACTTGAATATTTAGTTTATGTATGCAAGACTTGATATAAAAGATGTCACCCATTGTGTTTTGAGGTCTCAGCAGAAGCATTATAGCCCTTGCCAGCTTGAGAGCAAGAAATGACAATATTTGGACAGAAGGGTGCTAAGTTATCAAGCTGCATCTATGGAGAGATAAAAATGCCTTCTGATTAATCCTAAATGACAGTAATTTTTTTTTAGTACCAACCTGTAATGTTGGGCATTTTAACATGGGCGTCTTTGGGTACTGACTTGCTTTTGGTGCAGTCTCAAGTGACCATTCAAGGAACTGTAGTTTTTTTTATACTTCCATGTTGACTTCATTTTTCATCCCTATACACTGCCACTTGGCATTCAGAGACAACTCCTCATATGCTCAGCAGCATACAGTACATAGAAAATCTCAACAAGCAACTAGACATAGTGGTGAACAGTCAGTTTACCTCAGGACTTTCCTGAGGCTGAAAATAAACCTAAAAGAAAAGTGAATTCTGTCTCATGTGTCACTGTTATGCTCACCACTTGTTTGGCTTTGAAAAGTATCAGTATATACTGTTTTGCATTTGGCTTACCACTACAGTAAAACATATCTGTGTTAATTTATAAGCTCTTACAAGAAAGTGTGACAGAAGATATAAATGTGATGGAAGAGGCTACATAGCTCAATATCAGTTCTGTGCATTCAGTGTGATGTTTGTGTTTACTATGTTATAAAACTTGTCTGATTTTTTTATTTTTTTTATTTTTTTTAGAACCCTGTGACAGAGAAATAGTGCAGTTTTATCTTGTTTACTCCAGTTTGCAATGATAGTGTCATTCAGTTCCTACACCACCAGGCTCCGCATGACCTGAAATGAATCACACATAGCTTGCAATGCACTATTCTAGAACCCAGTGACAGTCTTATTTCCAGCCATCGATGAAGCAGAGGTAATGTTTTTTACTGAGAATGCAGTACAGACAAAGATTGGACATTCCTGATCTGTCAAGAGCATGACTTTTGGCCAAAGCAAATCCTTTACTTTTATTGCATTGTCTTTGGGGCCATTTGGGACGGGCGGGGGGGGGCAAGGGCGGAGGCTGGCTAATGTGTAGCATTTCTTTCATCAAGCATTGGTTTCCAAAGCTTTAAGTCTATATGCTCTACAGGCAAGAAGCATGATTCTTCAGAGTTTAGCCTTGTCATTAGTCTGACAAGTATGAAAAAATTAGATAAATTTAAAAAAAAAAAAACAGCTTTAAAACATCTGATACCAGATGGATGAAACAACTGTTTTCCAAAAGGGTACTCAAAAAAACTCATCACCAAGCTTGATAAACATGTAAATAACTTCTATGTGTGACATACTTGACTTGAATAAAAAAAATAAGATATATATTTGCATATAACTGGCATCCAGGCAGTTTGCATGTGTAGCTGTGTATGTGCGTTTGAGAGAGGGTTGAAGTTTTGATTGAAGAGGAGGCATCAAGGAGGGCACGTGCAGCATCAGAGAGATCCACTGCCTGAGGTCCTCTGACGTCAGCTGGAGAGGCTAATAGGAATTCAATACACAGCATCCACACTGCCTAATTTATTCCACAATAAAATCGGTGGTAGCTTGTTTGTGTGCCACTCCATTGATGGTTCAGCCAGCTGAATGTCACTAAAGTTCATGACAAAGTCTTTAACTAAAGAGGTTTCTTTGTGACAGAATATTCTTGAAAAGAAAAACATTTAGGTTAGGTCAATTACCGTCTTAGTGTTGGTTAGAACACTAGACAATTCAATATTCCAATATGCCACATATACTAAAGAAAGTTCAAACATCTATAGTCACAGTTAAGGTATGCGCTTTATGATAATAAGGAATGAAAATGTTCACAATTTTTACTCCTTTAAAAATGCAGCCCATTTTTCAGCCAAACTCATTTAGTCTTTTTGCTCGCACATACAATGCAGTGTTTACTAAAGTTCAGCTCAAAGATCCATCCTATTCACCATCAGCCTGCCTCTGCAGTAAGCTATTTCCATCCATCAGGAATGCAATGCACCAGATTTTCTATGTGCCCACCACTGTCATTGTCTACATTCATCTGCACAAAACACTATTTGCTCCAGCTTTATTTACCAAACCATAAATGCAGCAATGCTATATGTGACACAATTTACAAATAAATAAGGGAGCCCATTTTGCTGCGTGGACAGATCCAATCATTCCCATTCAAAGTGAAAACACAACTCAGAGCTGCTGTGCAAATGCCAGCAGCCCTTCTGTGACACGGGCTCTGCTCAGCTGTGGGATGGGTGTAGGGTTAAGAGGTGGGCAGGGGAGGCAGAGGAGTTTGTATGTCGGGGGAGAGCAGCTCTTGCCTTCAGTCACAGCCCAGGGCATTAAACATAACCTTTCAACTTGCCACTAAGCATCGCAGCAGTCAGAAGAGACATCAAGTTCTCGTGTGTGAACACTGCAGAGTGTGGTGGGACTACTGCTAGGGCTGACACACTCTTTTACTTTAATGTGCATCAAGCAAGCCATTGCAGTCAAGGTAGTTTTACCCTGTCAAGAAAGAGTGACCAAAACTGACATGCAGTTAATTCAGTAAGAGTTGGTCATCTCTATAGAGCTTATACAGTGGAATCATATAAATACCAGTTTTCTATACTAAAAATTGAAATGTAGCATTATTGGCAAATAATTAGTTTGTTTACTGCTATTTTTTTTTTTAGAAATATGACATTATCAAAGCAAAACCCTGAATAAATGGAGAAAGGTAAATGATCAATTAATGCACAGCATAGGTTGATGGGGGAAAAAAGAACAGCATATTTTAATTTCTCTTATCTCTGTATGGCAAAAAGTCATCAAAAGTGTGACTTAATACAAAAGAACAAAACCATTTATGTCAGAAATGTATACCAATTCATTCTGAATTACAATAGCAGATTAAATATCAATGTTCTCAGTGTCATTTTAGGTAATACACTAACTAAGCTCAAATATACAGATGAGGGGAAAAGAAGCTCATTCACACTGTCGACACACCGGGTTTATTCCCGCTAGTGTGGCTGTTAGGTTATTTAGTAGCCAGGGTTCATGTCCTTGTCATGGCAGCGCCTTGCTCCTCTGTTTGGTCGCCTATAGCATCCCCAAGTTAACTATGAGAGATAGAAGAACTGCAGTGTAGGGAGAATTGGCCTTTCAAATTAAGGCACTACTCTGATTTTCTCCATATTCCCTGATGATTATGTTTAAAGGTCACTCGGGTACATAATTGAACTTTTCAAAGTACAAATGGCAAATGGTAGAGGTTCAGAAATTGACTTGCAAAAAGGGTTGCTGTAATGTAATTCTTAGGGTCAAGTTCTTGGGCTCTGCCGTACAGCTCTACATGTTTCCTGAGAGTGCGCAAACGGTCACCTAGGGTCCAGTGACAACTCAGCTCAGTTCCATGGACTTGTTTTACATCCATTATCAATTTGTGCATTAAAAACTCTCAATCAAGTATGAAACCCAGTTAGTGGATAAACATAACAGCTATATCGTTGCAAAAATATGCAAAAATAACAAAATTAAAAGAAGAAAAAGAAAAGTTCACTTTCAATATCACATTGTACATGTATTAGATTTACATACTATTAAAATTAAATAGTATTGAATGCAAGGGTATTAAGCATTTCATATACAACTACTTGTAGTTTTTAAGATATAATCTAAATCTTTTAGTATTTGCAATCATTTGTCAGAAAGGGTTACTGATTTTATCACTTTCCACAAAAGCTTTCTACAACTTTCTCAGTTTATGCACTTGATGACTAAATATAATTTTTAATGCTTTACGGTCAAACTTTATGGAAGAAACTGTGACAAATGTTACTCCATGACAATGAGCTTCTGTAGTTTCCTTAACCAACCCCACTAACTTTCATACTGTAACTCTAATCTTGACCGCAAAACATCTTAACCCTCAAACATTCTTTTGAATCTGTGTGAGAAAGTTAGGTCCTCACTTTTCCAAAATGTCCTCATTCCAAACATTCAAAACAAAGTTAGTCCTCACTGAGATAGCTTCACAAGTACACACAAACACAGAGAGAAAGGGGGGAAAAATAAGCCTAAAGCCAGATGCTTTTTTATAAACATCTTTGGTCTCTAAAATGCAGGTGTATTTTTATTCACAGTCTGGTTTGCTGTAGTTGGCCACCACCATCAATCTTGCTGGCAGGCACAGTGGAAGAGGTGTTGTGAGTGAGATATGACTTATTCTCAAAAAAAAAAAAAACTCTGTTCATGGTGACTGAACTGGTAACTCAGATAACACTGACATACCCTCTAAAAAACATGAAAAACAATGTCACTACTCTAAAAGATATTTTTAAAATATTTAAATATTTAAAACATTTTTCATAAATGTGATAAATGCTACAGTTCTTGATAGGTGTGTGATATTATTATATGTAACCAACTAATTCAGTCAACCAAGCCAATTAAGGATTTGCAGGTAAATCAACAATTACAACATTATCGGCCCAAAATTATGGACATTTCCTTGTGCCACCAAAATATCTCTGACATCAGACCTCCAAAGGTGTCCAGTGATGTCTGGATGTTGACAGCTGATAATTTAGGTCATGCAGGTTGCAGAGCTGGCATCCAGCTTGTTTCAGCACATCCCATGGATGCTTTGAAAGTATTTGTGGACTGGTGAGAGCTTTTAATGTTTAAATCTTCAGAGTTACAGTTCCACTGCAGGCTATAGTTGTCTACCTTTTGATATGTATGCATCAGTCAGGGTTGCCTGTCCCCTCTTGGCATTTTTGATTACTTTATGAGAAAAATTGCTAAAAGAACATTTTCTATGTCGTTTTTGTTTCTGGAAAGTGAAGCAACAGCAGTCCATTCTTGGCTGATGTACAGTGATGGTCCACTATTAGCAAACTAGGAATGTTCTCCCTCTCTTCTTGGTTGAGTTTATCTGGTAATTGTGTTTACATTGAATTTTTTTTAACATATAAAGATGGGGAAACTACATTTCCATGAGTATTTTTAAAGCTATTTAAATGGATTTGTGGCTGGCTCAAGTTCTATATGAAATTCCAGTGTGGACATAAATGGGTTAAAAACAAAAATGCCATCTGTTGGGTAATTATATTACCCTGCCATATGGCTCTGAATGTTTTATGTAGGTATGGTAGCTGAAGCAAATTGATTTAAATGTTTTGTTTGCAGGTATTTTATCTTCTGCAAATATCCTCTCAGGGCTTCTGTACATTAAGTAGAAGAGGTTTACATGCCAGCTGAGAGCCAGTGCCTCCTTTTGGGACCAGTGAAATCTTTCATAGATACACTGCTGGGAAAGGAAGGTGACATGAGTAGACATCTCAAGGGTGGAAAGATGTCCTTTCCATAAATGCATCAGGCTGTGGAGGCCGCTAAGCTAAATTGCTCCAAGAGGTAAAGAACAGGAATTCAAACTGTGTTTTTGCTTTCTTCTCGCAGGATGCAGCCTTGTATCGTACTGTCATCATCATGTACTGAACAGCATGTGAATTGTTGCTTTACTAGCCCTGCTAACATCTCTAAACTCCAGTGGAGACAGAGGGCAAGGTCACAGCCCTGGCCTGGTGTTTATGGTCAGATGGAATGTGAACTCCGGGTGAGAAGAAAGGGGGGAAGTTATAATGAGGCATCCCCCCTCTGCCGGTTGTTTGTTTGGACAGACCGGCTGTCTCACAGCACAAGCTGTGGATGGAATACTAATGGATATGACTAATGATTCTCTCGCCTCTCTCCATTTCTCCAGATTCCATCCCACTCGACTCTTTCCTCTCACTCCTCCATCTCCTATTGGCTCTATGTGGAATGAAACTTTTAACTCCTGGGTAAAGGATTCAAAATGCATAATTCTGTTAAGATTAACAGGGGCAGCTGTGAAAGGCACACACATTTTAGGGTATTTAGGGCAAGTAACAACACCCCCACCCCTACTGATCCTGGTATCTAATCACTTATTGGTAGGTGGACATAAAGCCATCCTCAGTGTTTGTAAACATGGGCCTATCTAATCCTCTCCCCATCCATCACAGGCATTTAACTTTCCACATCATACTTTTTCTTGAATGTGGTACCCTGAGGTAAGAATAGAAAGACATCCCAGAGCTGCAGAAACTCTCCACTGGGCTTGATTAAAACCTGCTGAGATTTAACCAAGGATTAGACACCCCCTTTGGCATGAGGAGGCTATATAAACTGTTTCAAATTATTTTAATTTTAAGTATTGAAGATTTTGCCCTTCAAGCAGCCAAGTAACCACTGTTTGGCTTAATAAAAAAAAATACAAGGAAAAAACATAATTATAAATATAAACATAAATATAAACATATAATTTTATTGAATCAGTTAAAGAGAATTATATTTTTTTTTAAAAATTTCTTCCACAGTGTGTCTTTTGTCCTGTCTTCCTCCCCTCACCCCCAACCGGTCACAGCAGATGGCTGCCCCTCCCTGAGCCTGGTTCTGGTGGAGGTTTCTTCCTGTTAAAAGGGAGTTTTTCCTTCCCACTGTCACCAAGTGCTTGCTCATAGGGCATCGTCTGATTGTTGGCGTTTTTCTGTATTTTTGTAGGGTCTTTCCCTTACAATATAAAGTGCCTTGAGGCAACTGTTGTTGTGATTTGGTGCTATATAAATAAAATTGAATTTAATTGAAAAACTGGATCTCTTCCATGTGGTCACAGCACTGCAAATGTGGTTAGATTTCACAATAAACAATGCAAACTATTCTAATCAGAGGAGTGTCTAACCCCTGTGCATCATTACCATTAGCAATCCAATTAGCAGTGGGGCTGGAATAGAGAAAATAAGTGGCAGACGGTGTTCCACAGTGATGCTCACAATCAATTTAACTTTCCATTCAACATCAGTGGCCACATCACAACAAATGCCTGCATCCCTGTGAGTAAGAGGAGCCTGCTCCCATGCATATCTGAATTTTTTTTTTTTTTTTTTGGGGGGGGTCTTTATTTTATAACCTTTCATAGTTTATGGCTCGCAAGGATCAAATTCTCACTATAGAAGTGATTATAATACCATTAATAACTCTCCTGGCAAATCCACTCCTTTCTCCAAAGCAGCTAAAATGTGATTCTAAATAAAATGAGATTCTATTGATTGAGCCTATACATTACAGTATTTAGATGGAGCTTTGCCAATGTATTGGCAGTATGTTATTTAATAGCACCCTTAGGGTTTGTGAGCCATTAAGCAAGGTTCTGCACTGGGAAGAAAGTCTTCTGAGTTATTAATGTGGCTTAATTTTATTTCTGCTGCACCTATTATCAACAGGACAATGATTTGCAGAAGAATAACCAGATGTTAATTATTAAAAAATGAATTATCACTAAACTCATGCTAATATCCAGATGTTTTAAATGTGCTTTTGCTTTTAGCTTTGTGGTAAGTACAGCTGAAGTACTATTGTTTATTCTAAAATCCTCTGAGTTTCAAGCTTTCCCTTCGTGCTGAGAGACAAGATCATCCTTCAGTTGATTAGAGGAATACAAACACTACCCATTCCCCTGTGCTTCACACTCTGAGGCCTGTACACACAAAAGCCTCAAGTACCCTCAGGACCTGTATTCCCTGTATGACATTTGCTAAGCATATAGACTACTACATCTGTTCAAAGTTTCCATCTTGCATACTGCCTGAAATATTTAACCTGTTTGAGTCATTACCTAATTGCACATATGAAAAGAAAGAGGTAAATCCCTAAGCGGCAACAGTTTAGTTTCTTATTTGCATTTGTTTATGAATTACAACTGGGTCAAATCACATGTGAAGTGAAAAGGGTGACATGCACACAACAGCTTAGTGACAGCTTGTCACTGCAATATTTCTATTTCTCACAGTTGATGGCTGGAGTGACTGAAAACTATAAAACTTGACTAGTGTGGTTGTTTAGTTTTTAATGTACAAGAGATCAACATTATATATAATCTTGTAATGGACCACTCCAAACTCACATACATTCATTGTCAGAGACACATCTGTAAAGTGTTGTGATTACACCTCACAAGGTTACCCAGCTAGGTTACAAAATTTGTTCAGAGTGCTTCAAAGTACTTCAAATTGCCTTTGCATTGGGTTTTATGACAGTGCATGCCATAACTTGTCATGATGACAAACACATGGTCCACAAGCTGAAAACAATACTAGCCATGCTAGCACAGCTGCACAAATGCATCCAATTAAGTCTTACATCACAGCTGCATGTTTACTTCCTCAGCAAGTATAGAAATTCACACCCAGCCATATGACCTTTGCCCTGTTTTCTTTCAGTCATTGACTGAGGGGCCTGGGGAGAGTTTGTCTGTATTTGTGCATGTGTGTAAGTGTGCGTGGGTGGCTGTGTGACTGAGTGGAACACTAATGAGCCAACTGATTATGGTGGAAAGCCTCAGGTTTTCATTAGCTCTCTGAGGATCAAACACCAGATCAAGCCAACAGCATGCCAGAGAGAGATGCTGGCCACAAATTTTCACTGAAAAAATTCAAAATCTGTACAAATAGAAGGAAAAGTTTTAAAATATGTTTTAAAACTTGATTCTGATCAAAAAGAAACTGAGAAATTCACAATATGCCTCTATACTATGTAGAAACGCAAACCCTAGGTTGTGTAATTGAATTCTTCCACAAAAGGCATTCGTAGCTCTTTCAGTAAGCTTCCTCAGACAATGGGGACCAACCCCCCCTACAAGCTTAGAGGTTTTGCAGACAGCTTTGATTGTCTCACCCTTCTCTGTAATGAGAGAGGTGCTGGCTTGACATCTCTGTAAGAACATCAGCATTTCCACCCATGATTATTAACCTAACAGACCAAAGAGGTGGGCTCTTTGCAGTCACTTTTTATCGCCATAACTGTAGAAAAAAAATTTAATAATCAACAAACTCAGGAAATGTGATAGTGAGAGCTCTCTATCCACTAAATGATAAATCCAGTTTATCAACTATTTGAATTTTTTCGATGTATTAAATAGCAACTATCAAGGAACAAGCAGCTGCATGAAAGAACGAGTGGTCAGGCAACAAGATTGATAGTAAACAACCCAATAATTTTGTCTGAGAACCTAAATTACTGGATGAGGTAAAATTGAAACTCGAGACCAAGTTGGTAATAACATCTCATACCTGGGACAGAGGCAGGGAGGGTTTAATAAATAGACTACTGGGTCGATTTGTCTGAACTGTAGGGTCCAGTGGTTCTGGAGCTCTACCCATATTAGGAAGTGTAAGTAAAATTTTTCTCAAATGCTGCTGCGTTTATTGCTTTTGACCTTTTTTCTTGCCACTTGTAATAACCCAACTTGAAACGAGTGGAGATATTAAATATCTACAGTAACACTTCAAAACCTGAGGTCTTTTTTCTGCCTTTATTTCTTTTAATAGTTTCACTGGGATTTGCTACAAAAAAGGTGGCCAAAACTACGAAAAAAAAAGACACCAAAATTATCCTTTAAGGATCACATGATTACCTTCTTCTCTGCTTTAATGCAGATTCTACTTTAGCCTATTGCCTTAGGACAGTTCCGTGACAGGCCTCTCTACTGGCATCCTTCCTTTCCTCTTTTCTTCTATTCCCTTTCTTTATCTTTTCCTCCCTTTCTCCGGAGGCTCCCTGGACCCCATCAAGTCTCATTCTGTACATCCCACATGTTAGGGGTCAGTGCATACCCCACAAAAATAAACCAGCCACTCAGTGTGAGGATCTTTGTGTACGTCCTTACCCCCCTATCCTCTTTCCCCGTCTCTCTCTCACTCATTTACTTGTGCCCTATAGATGAGAACTGGCTCCATTCACAGTGTTCCCTCCCCCCTGGAGTGTACTTCTCGGGGCCCTAACAGAGCAATTCTATGCCTTATTGCTCCAGCTCCTCCATGGAGAACTTTCTCGCCAAAGCATTTGTAAGGACACTGAAAGAAATGAACTGGCTTTGTGCTTAAACACATTGACATATAGGTGACATCATGTGGTGAAGTCTGGGGGTCAAACATTTAAAAAGAAAAAAGGGTAGAATGTGTGAAATGTCTCTTAAAGGCCTCCAAGTGGCCATCTAGGAAAAAAAAATGCCAGGACTTGTTTAGAAGTGAAGCAGTTTTATGAGTTTGCCCCTGCTGGCTGTCATCCAGCTTAATCCACATTGTGTTTTGACTTCCTACGGACCAAAGCAGGTTTCTCAAGCTCATCTCCACTTCATGTTTAATCTCCCCCTGCTCTTTCATTAGGACCACACCATGTGTTGATTCTGAAGAAATGAAGCGGACACCTCATTTCGAGCAAGAATGAGCCAGAGAAAGCTTTTGTCCGCAGTAGGAATGCCCATAAGACAGAGAGGAACACTGTTTGGTCTGACTCGGGTTGCTATACCGGAGCTGAAGAAAGCCATGGCAACGCAAGCAGAAGGTCTGCTGGATCACATAGCGCTGATACAATACAGCAGCTCTGGGTTTGTCATTCCGGTCAGGCCTGACCCAAATTACGACATCCTGGGAAAAAGTAGCCCACTTCAACCAGCACACACGCACAGACAGACTTAATTTGGGCCAACACATATTTGGCTGATAGCAATAATAAACAAAACATATGGATGTTTGAAGTCTAATCACTGAGAAAATGGCCCTGTTAATGATTTAACAGCAAAGTCCGTAGCCCATGGCTTCTGGATTACTGGGTCTTTCCATTTGTTTACCCAGTGTGTGTACAAGCCACTTTTCCATCTGCGGTTATAATTCTCAGCATTTTAAGCTTAATAGTCTTTTATATTTTCATATGTTTATTATCTCCTATCAACAGCCCCAAGACAAAATCTGCTTAAAATGGGAAGAACAACAAAGAATCAATTAGGACCATGTCTACAGAAGTATTTTACCAAAAGGCGAAATATCAGAAAAATGCACAATTGCAAAACAGTGTTGTGATCAGAACAGAAACTTTTGCTGAGTTACTTTTTGCAACTTTACCAAAACTTTACTTATTGCAAGTTTTAAAGCAATGTGAACACATATCCACAGCCGGGTGGATACTGGCAGTTCTAAAATTCATATAAATCCCATCCAAACCACACAGACAGACACACCAAAAATCATACAACTTTTAAAGTCAAGTTGCTCGCAAAACTGCTCTATTAATCACTCACCATTACATCACTCCACAAAAGCCATGTATCAGTAAGTACAAACCCAGAAAAAGAATCCACTTACTTTGTTTTGGAGGTCTGGTAGTTGTATTTCAGAGCTTAAAGCAATAGTTTCTCTAGGCTCTTTTCATCTGCACCTCTGCCCTGCTGCCCTGCCTCTCCAATACTATTTGTCTTTGTGAGCTGAGCATACGATAGCAGTGTAGACTTTTTTCTTTTTTTGTGTGTGTCTGTTACATGGGGTGAGGGGAGGGTGATGGGGTGGGTGTTGAATGCTGGGTTTCCTGACTCGTGATCAGGAGCTCATTACCCCCAAGGTCACTCCAGGGACACCACGGCCTGGCACTTATGGAGACACCAGAGAGAAGATGTGAGATGGAGGATGAGAGCATGAGAGAAAGAGAGAGGGGGAGAGAGCAGTTAAGAGCCAAAGTGTTTGGGAGATCTGTGGGGAGCAGGAGAAAAAGCTGTGAGGGAAAAGAGACGGACAGATACATATAAGCAGAGAGAAATGAGACAGTGAGAGACACTGATACAAATGCCAACAGAGAGGCAGATATTCAGGAGGAGTGAGCTAACACTACTATAAAATATGTCTGTGTGAGACTCTGTTGAGCCCACAGAGTGAGCAAGCTGGGAACAGCAGTCCCATCAAACCACACAGTTACATAAAATATCGTGTTGATCTATGGAAAAGAGAGTCCAAAGCAATCAATAGAATACTGGCAAACACCAACAGGGCTCTGGATTTGTTTTTGAGCTCTTTATATAGAACAGTGCTGCCACAAAAAAAAAAAAAAAAAGAACTTTTTGTTTCAGGTGATTAATATAATTCTGAAACAGTAATATCTTCAATCACTTGATTAAAGGTGATTAAATGTATTTCTTGTATGCTAGGCTTGTGGTTGCCTGATTTTTAAATAATAATTGTTAAGTCTCTCTTAAAACTGAACTGGATACAACTTTTAAGGTTTAACTTTGTTGACACTTAGTTTTTTTTTTATTATCTTTAATCTAGTTGCAGTTTTCCTATAAAACATCAAAAATTAGCAATGTTTTGCCTGACATAGACTTATGCTGTATACACATAGTGCACTTCTTGTACTTGCTATTTTGGGCTCACATGGATAAACTTATCAGCATCCAGATGGTGTAACGAGGCTTGCATCAATCCAGTATTTGGATCAGATATCGGCACCATCCCGACTCAAAAAGCTGACTCAGTAATTCTTTGCTTATTTCACCACACATGAGAGGTAAAAGAGCATTGAAGAAGCTAACATTCCAAATCAGAAAATGTTTATTCTTGGATGTATTTATTTATCACATTTTTTTTTCAAGTTAGTAAAACAGTGTTTAAGTGGAGCCTGACTATTTCATAGTGAGGATTCCCAGCAAGGATTTTGTAAACACATCACATTAGATGGAAGCATACAGATGGTCTGAATACAGTGACACTAGTGGCTCTAAGATGCTGTATTGACATGCTGATGCAGATTCTTAGCACATGTAACATCTACAGTGTTTACCATCTTTGTTCATCATCATCTAGGCAGTTTCAGAAACTGGGGATTGGACCACCTTTGACCACTGCTTGATCAACATTGCACCACACCTCTATGGCCCATCCTGAGGGTGGTGGATCGTCTACAGGAGGGCTTGCCAATGTGGCTCATTTGGGCTGGGCCCATTTAGGCCATGTAGGTTAGGCCCCAGCCACCAGGCACTCGCCAATGACTCCACGGTGGGGCCCTGGTAAGCCCCATCCAGGGTTACAGGCAACATGTATCCATCATAGAGGTCTTCTGAATCGCACTTAGTGTGGCTCCTCACCCACACTGGCAGACCATAACAGGGGCAAATTGCTGCTGACAACATAGCTCCTGGGATTACTGGAACACACAAATCCCTCCACCATGATAAAGTTGTGATTCATGGAGGGAGTTGTTTATGACTGAGGGAAGGAAAGAGTGGAAGACTGACAGATTGATGCAGCATCTGGAGTAATCTGGATGCTGTACCAGTCTGTTGTGGTGTAGAAAGAGCATGAAAGCTAAGCCATCGATTTATTGTCATCAGCTTTTCAGGTATTTAATCATAAACTTGCAGTAGTACTAGCAGTAAGTAATGGAAAAATCACAGACTGTATAATAAGATATATGGCCAGTGGGGGGCGAGTCCTGTTGTGTAGAAATCTGTGGGAAAATGACCCTTTAGGCTCCCTTAATCTATGACCTCAGTAAACCCTTTCCTGATAAGATCGTGGTCTCAATCGCTAGTTTCGCATTTTATTGATTACAACATGAAGCTCATTTTGTAAATTATGGCACCCATTTAGGACTTGTAATTAACAGGTCATTACTGTATCAGGTAGTCAGATCCACTCCTCCTTTGTCACATCCATTTTCAAAACCCCAAGATGGTGACAGTAAAAACATTCAGCAAGAGGCTTTGCAACAGGACTTCACTAACCAGTAGGTCATTTTTTATATACATTCTATAGGAAAATTTGAACTTTACCTGGTGGTGGTCCTGGGTGAGAAGTCAGCGACTGCCAATAACATGAAAGTTTATCATGAGATAGACGTGAATGTTGAAATGTGAATACAGAACTTCATGACAATATACTAATCAGTTGTTGAGATGTTTCATTAAAAAACACAAAATCAATAGATCAGTTTCAGGGAAGGTTCCTTTGTTTGTTTTTGTGGTAGAATACTAGAGTGAAGGACCTAATTTAATCAGTAAAGTAACTAATCATATTTTTCAGTGAGTAATTAGTAATTTTTTATGTGTTACAGGTAACTCGTCTACCCTGCGACAGACTGGCGACCTGTCCAGGGTGTACCCTGCCTCTCGCCCTATGGCAGCTGGGATAGGCTCCAGCCCCCCCGCAACCCTGAATTGGATAAGCGGAAGAGAATGGATGGATGGAGGTAACTTGTCTAATAGGCTAATCCATTTATTCCCAAACAAAATACCACAGATTCTATTCAGAATTTTTATGGACAGAATTTCTAGGTGCATCCAGGGGTTGAGGGTGTCTGGTTCACTAGTCTCCACATCTTGTCTCTGATCTTCACAAATGATATGGTTCTGCTGGCTTTCTCAAGCCATTACCTCCAGCTTGCACTGAGGTGGTTTGCACTTAAGTGTGAGGCGGGTGGGATGAGAATTACCACTCCAAGTCTGAGGCCATGGTCCTCAGCTGGAAAAGGGTGGAGTGCCCACTCTGGGTTGGGAGTGAGTTGCTGCCCCAAGTGTGAGGAATTTATGTATCTTGGGGCTTTGTTCAGATGTGAGAGGTGAGTTGAGTGGGAGCTGACAAATAGATTGATGAAGAGATATGGATGCTGTACCAGTCTGAGAGCTTAGCATGAAAGCTGTCGATTTTACCAGTCAATCTACATTCCTACCCTTAGCTGTGGACACAAGCTCTGGATAGTGACCAGAAGAATGACATTGCACCAAGGGGTGGAAGTGGGTTTCCTCTGAAGTGTGGTTGGGTTCTCCCTTAGAGAAAGGGTGAGGAGCTCAGTAATTCAGGAGGGACTCAGTGTGGAGCCGCTACTCCACATCAAAAGTAGTAGCCAGTAGTCAGCCAGTAGTTTGGGCATCTGACTAGGATGTATCCTGGGCGCTTCCTAGGTGAGGTGTTTTGGATACGTCCTACCGGGAGGAGACCCTGGGGCAGACCTAGGACATGCTGGAGAAATTACATCTCTCTGGCTGACTCAGAATGCCTTGGTGTCCCCCAGGAAGAGCTGGAGGAGGGAGGCGACCAGGGAGAGGGAGGTTTGGGCATCTCTGCTTAGACTGCCACATAAGAAGCACCAAATGAATGAATGGATGAAATAATACCACAGTCCTACCTGAAAATAAATCCTAGTAGAAAATTCATCACCTGAAAAAAAAATAATCAAAGTGTAAAATTTTACAGTCTAATCTAGGTAGAATAAACAGCAGGCAACTTTTAATGGTCAACTTGAATGAAGTTTAAATCTGAGACTTGTTTTTACAACTACAGTATCTGTCAGCTGATCTGTAGTTGGTAGATCTGTAGCTGATCTTTGCCTCTCTTCCTCTCGTGTTTCCAGTTAAATCAATTTCAGCTCTCATTTGTGGCCATATATCCTTTTGGAAGGGAGTGTGGTAATAAGTTGTGAATACACTGTGTGCTTGGAAGAGCAGATGGCTGCAGATGACCCTATAGAGCAAACCCAGCACTCTGCCACAGCTGGACAAGCCTGGATTGACAGATTACAGCACACACAATCAATAAAGTCTACCATTAGTTCTGTCCACAACGCCCTGTGTACAATACTGATGTCAGACCGCCTCTGTATACTCTCTGAAGCCCCACAAAGAGGAATGGCCTTATATATCACATTATAAGGCTTTTTTCCAGGCTTGAGTTATTGATTGAGTACCTGGCACAGGCTCTTTCTGTGCTAGATTAAAATGCCTCATAGCTCAAAATGAAAGCAGCTCTCCAGGTCATAATTATTAGATAACCCATTTTAGTGACAGAGACTGCTGTCAAGGTGCTGTTCAGTCATTCACAATGTGATTATAATGCACAATTTCAACTTTAATCGTCTTTATGCACATTCAACAACCATTAGACAGTATGGTGAGGCTCAACATTATGAATTAAAAACAGGAAAAAATTCACATTCCTGACTAAAATTTATTCCAAAGTCTTCTCACCAGAGTTCTTTTTTAAGTCAAGAATGAACTGAGAGAGTCAGAGTTAAGTTTCAACTCAAAAATATTATAAATAAAATATTTGAACATTTCCCTTTTTAAAGCTGGATTTAAAGTTAAGAAAACAGTCCTACAAGGTCAATTTAATAGCTTTTCTTGAAACTTTTGAACATTATCACTATATTTCTAACAGCTGATTTCATGTGTCATCACAGTGAAGATAAACAAAATTTTAAATAAAAGTTCTTAGAGTTCAGATTTTGTACAAATTAAATTGAAAGGCTACAAGATACTTAGTGCACATACATTACAAGGCCTATCTCTTGCTGTTTTGTTTATTTTCATAGATTTTTATCGTCCCACCATTGGAAGCTTTAAGGTCAGGTCTCGAGGGAGTCTCACAGCTCTGAAGTTCAAGTCTATAACTGATTTTTTTTCTGATGCAAGTCTCGCTCAAGTCAAGTCTCAAGTCTTGAACTCTGCCTTCACTCAGACTAAGCAACTTCTTTCAGGGTGATATAATGAAGGTTGACAGAAAAAGTGAAAAAGTGAGGGGTAAAATCTTTATGCCGCTCGATCACAGGTATTCAGACTTAAAGTTTAAAAGCATGATGATGAGCTGTGCCCCTTGAACACCTTTTGCCTGGCAACTGAAGGCTTGTTTTGAAAGTCATCAGAGTGGTGCTAAGCTGAAAAAATGCTGAAATTGGAAAGCAATAGGCCAGACGCAAAATAATGGATTAGTTAGCAAGAAACTTTTAGACTGTTTGGTGCATCTCCCCAAGATAGATGTGTCCTCATCTATAGTCTAAATGAAGGCTAAAAATTGTAATATAGGAATTGATTTTTTTTGGACAATAATACACAGATGAACACAATTGAGTGCACACAGGGCCAAATGACATCAAGTAACATTATCAGAACTTGTTTTTTTATGACATACATTTTATAATTACCCAGTACTTTAGTCCACTGTTCATCTGTGCTGATAGAGAAAAGAAACAGAAGAATTTATTGTATGTATTTTATATATCTATAAACACCTACTACTTCATTAGGTATATGTGTTCGACTGCTCGTTAACACAAATATGTAATGAGCCAATCACATGACAGCAACTCAGTGCATTTATTCATGTAAACATGGGGAGGAAAGGTGATTTAACTGACTTTGAACATGGCATGGTTGTTGGTGTCAGACAGGCCTGAATATTTCAGAAACTGCTGATCTTCTGGGTTACTCCTGCACAATCATCTCTAGGGTTTACAGAGAATGGACCAAAAAAAAAAGTAAATATCCAGTGAGTGGCAGTTCTCTTGGGGAAAATGCTTTGATGTCACAGGTCAGAGGAGGATGGCCAAATTGCTTCAAGCTGATAGGAAGGCAACAATAACTCAAATAACCAAGGTATGCAGAAGAGCATCTCTGATCACACAAAACGTGGAACCTTCAAGCAGACCAGACCAGATGCCACTCCTGTCTGCTAAGAACAGAAAACAATTCAGACCAAAACTGGGAAGTCTATGAGGAATGTTTCCAGTACCTTGTTGAATCAATGCAATGAAGACTTGAAGCAGTTCTGAAGTTCTATAGACCTCAATCTTTGTGACTTCTTTCATAGTCAGTTGCCAAGTCTGTATATACAAAAAAGCCTAGCAGACAGCTACTGGTTACAGCCACATGTGTACATGTGCATAAATATGGTAGATTGCCTGTCATGGTCCTGGGTCTTCGACCCAGCTTTTTGACTTTATTCTGGACTTTTGATTAATTTCTTTGGGTTTAAGTTCAAGCTTTGTATTAGTTAGTCTTGAGTTTTGTATTCTCTGGTGCATCTGAGTTTGTTATTTCTAGTTGCTAGTTCTTGTTTTATTACGTTAGTTCCCTTTTGTGTCCAGTCTGTTGTAGTATGTCTAGTCTCCGTGTTTTGTTAGCCTTTCTGCATCCCCGGTCATGTGCCCATGTCTGTCTGGTCTCCCTGTGTTTATTCCTTCCTGTTCCTGTAATCTTCTGTGCTTCATCCTTTTGTCTCCCCAGTCAGTCATATCTTCATGTTTGTTTTTCTCCAGTCCTTGTGTCAAGTTCACGTGTCTCAGTCTTGGTCTCACTGTGTGTTACTTTCTGTTTTATTTTGATAGTCTCCTGTCTTGTGTGTGTGATGTTCCCCTGTCTTGTCACCCAGATTCTGTTCAGCTGTGTTCCCTGGTGTTTCCCATCTCCCTAATTACCTGGTGTGTATATATTGTCTGAGTCTCTCTTTGTTCTTTGTGGTGTCCACCCTTATGGTTGTGTCCTTTCTTGCAGTATGTTTTTCCTATTGAGTCAAAGGTTAGAGTTTCCTTGTTTTGTTTCTCATGTTATTTTGTACTTGGTTTTAGTTAAATAAAACCACCTTCTTAGTTTACCCCTCGTGTTTCTGAGTCCTGCATTTGGGTCCTACTTCTGCCTGCCACACAGCCAGCCTTGATACTGACTGCCTTTTGGAGTCAGCTTCAAGTGGCCATTTGAGTAACTGCAATGTTTGGCACTTCATGCTGACACCCTCTTTCAGCCTCTGAGGTTGCTGCTTGTGATTTACCATTAAAAATGGCCACTTTCACATTTCTTTCAGGCAACATATTTATCAGAATCTAAGAATTTAATCACAAACATATTGTATGCATAAAATAAGAAAACTGCCACTTTATTAAGTAAATCATAGCATGGGACATATAACTCTTACTGGATTTATATGAAACATAAACATTTACCTCTGGCTTTCTTTTCCTTTCAGGGCCACATGTTTAACTTCATGTTGCACTTCTGGGGATTTCAGCATCAGCCCCAGTGATGGTCAGTAATTAGAGTGACTCATACCCCCCACTGATAAAGATATATCATTCCACTCCTGCCATCTCATATTCAGCTCATTAATAATACATTTGATCCATTTGCTTTCCCTTCAGTCCACCACTTAGTGTGTGCTGCTCTTTAGTGTTATCCACAAGGAGCTTATCCAATAATATCATTTCCCTTGTTTGATTAAATGAGATCTGGCAAACAATGAAAAAAATTATGAAAAAAGATCCACTTCGGGATGCTCCAAGAGTTGATTTGCTGTTTCTGTTCTCCCAAAAGTATGAAGGGAGCACCACAAAAGAGTTTAGCTAGATATAAAGGGGTCTGAGTGAAATATGACCTTAATGTTAAATCCAACAGCTCCCTCATTATTTTTTACGCAGTTTAAACTGGCTGCTGTCATTGTGAGCCAGAGATGAAGTCACTGTTAAGCTCCACTAGCTTTGTTCATTGAGTACATGTCCACCGGCAGCCCAATCAGAGATGGCAGTGACTCGGCCTTTCTGTGGCGAGAGCCTGATGAAACCAAATGAAATAAGCCTGTCGAAGTCAGCCACAGCAGTTCGTTCTTTCTTTCTTTCTTTTTTTTTTTTAAGCCACAGCTCCACCGGTTCTGCCTCTTCATCCCATCATTTCTTGACACAAACACCGCATAGATGAGTGCCAGGAAATGGCAGAAAAGTCATTTTTCCACAGGTTTATTTTTTTTTAAGTAAGTATTTAGTGTGTGCAACATGTCTAGAAGGAAACAGATTGAATTTATGGTTGTAAGAGAAGCAGATAAAATAGCTGTGGCTGTGAACATCCTCTCAAATCACTCAAAACATTTAGATATAAGATTATCATTAGAACATATTGAGCTCTTGATGGTAATATATATTCCTTCAGGGACAGATTTGTACTTTTTTCATTTACAATCAATGCATTTCATTCATCATATGGAAATAGTAAATGAGAAGAAAATGGAGGCCCAAAATGTCTTGACAATGTGATTCACAGAATGTACCCTTCAAGGCTTCAAGTCACATCAGACACAGGACAAATGTCACACACACTGACACACACTGAACATCTGCAAGGCCACAACCACCATTTAAATTGAAATCTAGCCATATACCGTATCCAGCTGTCTACAGTACACCTAATGAAACAAGTCAAGTTTATTTATATGGACCTTAATCACATCTGTCTGAAATGTAGAGCATAAAGAAATCTCTCTTTATGCTCTTAATTCAAATGAGTAAATACTTTGCAAACTAAACAAAAGTGAACACAGAGAAACCACAGAAGAGGCAGCATTGTGCACAATAAGTACTACAGGTGCTGCATGTATTATAGCAGTAGTACTGTACAAAGAAAGCAGAGATGTTATACAGAACTAGTAAGAGAGAGTAGCAATGTTAGTAAGGACTTTTTTTAACTGCATTAATCTGCATCACACAGTTGCTGCAGATTTGTCAACTGCACATCCATAATGGGAATCTCCCGTTCCACCGAATCCCAAAGGTGCTCTAGTGGATTGAGATCTGGTGACTATGGAAGCCATTTGAGTACAGTGAGCTCATTGTAATGTTCAAGAAACCAGTTTGAGATGATCTGAGCTTTGTAACATGGTGCATTATCCTGCTGGAAGCAGCCATCGGAAGATGGGTACACTGAGATCATAAAGGGATGGATATGGTCAGCAACAATACTCAGGCTGTGGGGTTTAAACAATGCTCAACTGGTAATAAGGGGGCCAAAGTGTTCCAAGAAAATATCTCCCACACAATTACACAATCAGCCTGATATTAATAAAAGCAAGATGGATCCATGCTTTCATGTTGTTTATGCCAAATTCTGACACTACAATCCAAATGACACAGCAGAAATCGAGACTCATCAGACCAGGCAACATTTTTCCAATCTTCTGTTGTCTAATTTTGGTGAGCCTGTATGAATTGTAGCCTCGGTTTCCTGTTCTTAGCTGACAGGAGTGGCACCCAGTGTGATCCTCTGCTGCTGTAGCCCATCTGCCTCAAGGTTGGGAATGTTATACAGTCAGAGATGCTCTTCTGCATACCTTGGTTTTAATGAGTGATTATTTGAGTTACTGTTGTCTTCTCATCAGCTCGAAGCAGTCTGCCCATTCTCTTCTGCTCTCTGATATCAACAAGGCATTTTCACCAAGAGAACTGCTGCTCATTGGATATTCTCTCTTTTTCAGACCATTCTCTTTAAATCCTAGAGATGGTTGTGTGGGAAAATCCCAGTAGATCAGCAGTTTCTGAAATACTCAGACCAGCTCACCTGGCACCAACAACCATGCCACATCCAAAGTCACTTAAATCACCTTTCTTCCCCATTCTGATGCTCAGTTTTAACTTCAACAGGTCATCTTGACCATATCTACATCCCTAAATGCACCGAGCTGATGTCATGTGATTAGCTGATTAGACATTTGCATTAAAGAGCAGTTGAACAGGTGTACTTAATGCACTGAGTGTAATTTTCAAAGGTTTCAAAGTCAGTAGTAACATTACAAGGGCCTCAAATAAGAGAAAATGTTATATATGGAAATTTTTTAAGTAAATAAGTATAGAAAGTGTGAGTCAGACTAGGTTTAAAGTGAAGACATTGAAGCTAAAATTAATTAAGAGACCAAGGTGGACAGACTTTAATTATGGGAAACACTGGCAATCAGATTTATGCAAATATCCAGCTGTAAACGTAACATTTTAGACCTTAGAAATAATGGGACACTCTTCACTCACAAGTGGCAGAATAACACTGGTTTTTGAATCATCCATCTTGGTAATCCTACTCTGCTGCAGTACTGCCAGGTTCCCAAAGAAATCGGGGTTATCCAACATTTTGCCAGTTATCACAAAGAACTCGATGATGTTTTTTCCCTTTTATGAAGCTGATACAGTAGTCTACACGTTAGCAAAAAATATACTTGTCACCCAGTGAAAGACCAATATTCAGTCCTGTTTTAGCTCAGTTTTGATCCGCACCACCAGAAAAATCTCCTGTCCGAATAGGTACTCCACTATGTTTAGCAGCTAGCTGCTAATGTTGTGCTTAAAGTAGGTGCCTGCTGAGGCAAGAAAAGTTAAAGCAACATTAAAGTTGTAGATTCAAGTTGAGCAACACTCTGCTAAAAGAATGGAGACTAGATGGGAAGAGCAGAGCTGGTCTGTAATGTTTCTTGGATTTGTCATCATCACCAACATCTTTCTCATTTTATGCCGTGTATGGTACCCATTGTTACTGTAATATTAATCCCATTTGATTCTGATCATTTTTCAGAAGCTGTCTTGTACAACTTTAATTGGACACAAAAACAACACAAAAACTTCAGTAAAGTCCATTTCCATCAAATTCTATTCCTTCTGAAAACACAAAAGTTTATGGCTCTCATTTATTCGGCATGAGGTAATGAACAGTATTACATTGTGCCCATTTAATTTCAAAAGAAGCTCGCGTTCATTAATACAACATAAGCTCTTAGTTGAATATTAATATTTATACGACTGTGCCAAAGCTAATAAGTAAAAAGATTTTTACTTTTCCAAAGACCATCTTCAGCATTCCTTGTGGTATTTGATTGGCATATTTGCTCAGCTGTGGTTTGGAACTTCAGGAATTACTTTTTCACATTTTTACTGTAGAAAAAGCAGTGTAAGAAGCACAGGTTTACCTCTTATGCTTCCAGCACTGCAGCTGCATTTCTAATTCAGGCCTTAATGCAGTATTTAATCTCCATTTAAAATCCATTTGATGGTAATTAGTCGTCATACACTTTTAGCATCAGCAATGTAATGGTGAAAATCTATTGATTAGCAAGATAATCAGAATGAAAATGAAATAATGCTGATTTATTAGCCTGATACTTTTGTATGATAATGTGGTTCCCTTGGACTGGGGTCCCCAAAGGATCTTAGGGGATGTGAAGTTTCTTAGTTTCTCTTGAATGTCAGACTGTTGAAACTTCTACCAGTCAAACAAATGGAAATCTGATACTGTGTTCACTTTGCCGTGCACAATGCCTTTAGAAATTTCTCAACTGAATTTTAATGCAACTCCAACCAGATAAATCAAACATGTTCTCGCCTATACTCATGTATAACCATGTCAGTGAAAGCCCCCCTGTCCTGGCAGTCCTGTTACAACACTGCAGAACTTAATTTATGACTGACAATTAATCTGAAGGAGCAAAAACACTCCAGCATGACTGGTGGAGCGTGACAGTGTTGGCAAAAACAGCTTTCGCCCGATTTGTCTCCCAGCCGACAGTCTGGCCCTGTCGCCCAGCATTTATCTGCCTCCATACGCTTCCCCCCCCAAAACTCATTAATCTCTAATGACTTAATTCTGTGTTTCCAGTATGGCCTGCGTATGTTCTCATTAATGGCTTTTCAATCTTATGCTATAGAGCAGAAGCAAGATTATGAAATGTCTTTCTTGCAAAAAAAAAAAAAAAGAAAAGAAAAACGGAGGCTTAGATTAGAAATAGGAAATGTACGTGATCCTTCTTGTAGTTATTTAATGTCGAGTGCTGCAGATAATCAAGTATGAGATCTAGGGGTGATGACAGAAAATGAAAATGTATTAAAGCTTCAAGCAAGTCATAGTTCAAACGAAAATTAAGAACTTGCGCAAGACATTGAAAGACACAGGGCAAACTAAGTTTATAGAGGCCAAGTTATTCAGCATGGTGGTTTGGGAGTAATGCTGGAAAACATCAACACCCTTGATGTTGGCTGGAACTCTTAAAGTTTAATATTTGTTAAATGAGGAGATTGGAAACCTAAAAAAAGAGGGTGGACCAGAAGTCTTTCTGCCTTAACAACTTTGTAAACAAGACACACAGTTCTGGAGTCTTGTTCTTAAGTATTGTTGGGATTATGGGTTCTCACACTCCCCTTTGGGTATTTGCTCTGTGGTGAAATAAACACAGTCTTCCATATTTCATTTCCCTCTTTTCAATTCAACTTTAAGTTGTCAAAACAACCCAGAGCTTGACAAAGGAAGAACGTGTGCACTTGAATAGATCTCTCATGCCTGGCACACAACAGCTTTGAGGCCAATTAACGAGGGAATTGCAGTGGGGTGAAAAAAAACCTTGCACAGACAGAATGATGACGAGGTGGTGAAAAACTTAAATGACATATCATCTGTTCGGTTCTGTAAGAGTAACTTTGTGTTATCCAAAAAACATAGAGCTCTGTACTCAAGCTCAAAGCATCACGGTGTTCCCAGCAGTCACCTTTAACAATAGGATTAGTGCCAAGCTGGGCAGCAAAAAAAGGTAGGGGGGAAGAAAGATAAAAACTGCCTGGGATCACTGCTATCACTGATGGAGCCTGAAACCCTGAGGGAGCACTTGTCTTTCTGTTTGATTTGTTCTCTGTCATCTAGTCTGTAGCCAGTGGGCAGGGGTCTGTTTGCTTGGCACTGGCACAGGCCTTTTATCTACTGATTGAGAGAAAGAAGTGAAGGAAATAGCTCTGCGACCAACTGCTGAACCTTCCTTGTCCTTCCCCTTAAAGGAAGCGCTGAAGGGAAGGCACACTAACCTGAGCACATCAGCCTCAGTTGCCACAAACATGATATTCCTCATACCTGTTTGATGATGGGAGACCTGTGCTGCAGAGAGGCAAGCATACAGGTCTGTGTAATACAACTTGCTCTGGCCGTCACCTCACCTCAGAAAACTTTATGAACATGACTTACCTGTGGTACTTAAGTGAGCTTAGATGGAAGTCAATATCCTCATAATAAAACACCTCTGTCTCACTTCAGCTGATTGCCAGTTGTCAGTGGTTGGAAGGACCTGCAGCACTAATCGATGAGGAAATAAATTACTACTGGCAGTCTGGGCAGAGAGCTGAGGAGAGAGATTGAGCCACAGCAGCAATTGATGCACAACTGACCTGATCTTCCAAAGAAAAAGTTACAGAAATGGTTGTAGTAATGAGACAGTCTTGTACAGGAACCATGTACAAAATACATGAATTCGTCTCAATTTTTGACTCTTTTTTGACACTCTTCGTCTCTTCTTCAGGGGGGTTTGGCAAAACAGTTAAATTGTTTGTGATTGGCACTGAGACGTTCTGCCTATTTCTCTAGCTGTGGGCCTCTCTCCAAGCAAGCCAAATGTGTAAAGACACATAAGTTTAGTGGGCGTTGGTCCCGCTCTTTGCAGGTGCTCACTATTAGTCCAGAAAGTGGTAAAGTAAATAAAAGTCCATCTGGCAAGACACAGTTCTGCAGTCACGACTCTGTAGATTACAGAAATGATGCTTGCCTTTGGTTAGTCACACTATGTACACTTATCATATTAGGTACCTGTTACCCTGTTAGATGATTAGGATTAAACCCTAATTCTAAACCTAACCCAGTGTCCTGGAGTAAAACATGAAGACTTTTTTGGAAAAAAATATAAATTAGCTTTGATATGTTTCAGTTAGTGTTATTTATTCATTATTCATTTGATTGCTAATACTTGGGAGAACAGTTATCCAAAGATTTTTAAAAAATCTTATTATGATAGAATAGGGTAAGGGTTAGGGTTTCAGCCATTTTATTATGGATTTGCTGGTGTGTTTGCAATCATATACCAACTTTAACTGTAATTTAAGCTTTTAATTTAGTAGTTGACTGAATGACTGCAGGTCCTGTGGCTACAAAACAAGCCCAATTCATCACCCCTCCACCACCATGCTTGACAGTTGCTATGAGGTATTTGTGCTGATATGTTGTGTTTGCTTTTCACCATAAATAGCGCTGTGCATTATGGCCAGACATCTCTACTTTGGTCTCATCTGTCCAAAGGACAATGTTCCAGAAGTCTTGTGGTTTGTTCAGAACAACTTTGCAAACCTAAGCCGTGCTGCCATGTTCTATGTTTTAGAGAAAAGGTTTTCTCCTGCTTTTAAACATCTGCTTTTATAGAGGTGGCCACACTTCTTGGTGATCACTTAATTGAGTGTATTTGATTAACAGTACCTGGCTGCTCCTTACCCTAGTAACTCCTATGGAAGCAGTAAGGGTATACTTAGTTTTTCACAGCACTCTTTACCATCCTTTGAAAAACTCTTTTTCACAGGACTGTGAATGTAAAATGATGTAGAAATTGGAAAGTTAAAAAAAAAAACAACAACTTTTGATAAGTACAGGGATAGTGCAAGGATATTGTAATGCTTCTGGCACAAGAGAGATTGGTGATTTTGAAAAACAGAAGTAATAAATAATCAAATGAGTATTTACTTGTCAGTATTTGATCAAAAAGTCAATTTATTTCAAGAAAATTTAATCAGTCTTGATTGAATGTGATTCATTTGTTTGTGAACAAAAGGTGTATTTATCCATGTATAAGACTTGATCATGATGCTGAGAGAAGGCTACAGCTAGAGATAAACGTGACACCTGGATGAAATTACAAACAAGACAGAATAACTTTATTTACATATAGAGCTTTAAGACTCTCAGCACATTTTGATCTCCATCCATTTTTAATGAAGCCACATGCAGCCCCCTCTGTAGAAACGTGATTGAGCATTCTTGCAAAGATAGAATGTAAGGATTATCTATTGCATTGCAGTCTTCCATGCTTAATGCTTGCTGATGAGTTTTCATCTATAATTGAAGTATGCAAATGCTGTTTTCTTTTTAGCAAGCATTAAAAGTGGTGCATTACAATGCATGCTCCCAAATGGTCTACGTTATTGTATTGGGATGAGTGGGTTTGTAACTTTTTAACTACAAAATGTTTTATACACTTTCTCCTAAAACTTCTCTGAATAGTTTTTTTTTTTTTTTTTTTTTTAATACTCTT
>VUQS01008569.1:1411-19608 GCA_015108495.1 Heterochromis multidens
CTGTAGAACTGTGGTTTCATTACACTTCTGTTTTACAAACATTTATTCTCTTCCATCAAATCTGGCCAACAAACAAATTCCAGCATGTGGTTCCTGTTTTGGTCACTTTTATAATCTGTAACTTGTGCAACCCACACCATAACCAATATGAACTTGTTTTCTGAGTAAAATGTTAAATGGTGGAGGAATGTGGTCGTACCTTAAAGAGAGTACACCCCAAAATCAAATTTAATCAACCATATCACCATGCATATGGACTGATGGCATCACCTTCAGCTGAACTGTAGTATTGGCTAGATGTTTCTATAGCTGATATCCAAAAAACTGGACATTTTGCACCAAAAATCTAGATGCCTAAATTGACAGACGAGAGAAAAAATATTACCATTATATTTGTCCATTTCCTCATTATGAAATATATGTTTTTGTACATTTTAGTAAATGTGAAGTCCAACTGGAAGCAAGAAAAATATCGTCTCATAGGCCGTCCACGTCCATCTGTCATGGAACCAAATTAGGAGCAGAAAACAGATAAATGGTTAACCAATTAAAAATTGAAATTGTAACAGTCTTTGTTAAAATTGGCAATTACAGTTCATCAGGCTTCCTAACAAAAAACCTCCAGTAGATGAGAAAAAATATTCAAGTATTTTAAAAAGACTTTTTAACACATTATTTTTGACATGACTAAACTGAAGGCTTTTCAAGAAATGCAGATACTGTGTATAGGTATAGGAAACAGTGATTTTTGGATGCAGCATTGACTTTGTGCAAGTGGCAAACCAAAAAAAAATTACCATAATGATGTTCACACTTACAATATAGTACTCTATACTGACATATAGCACACATGAAATGCATTATGTTGACGGACTGTGTTGTTAGGTTAGCCAGAAAATCTAGGGAATGGATATAATGATGATGAAGCATATAAACATATGGCTTTTGCGCAGACTGCCAATAAAAATAATCTCTAGTGTTGGTGCCGTGACCAAGGTAAGTTGGCCTCATTTGCCTTAAGCATTCCCTTTTCTTGTGTTGTGGGTTCCTTCTCCAGGGAATAGCAGGGACTTTTCATTGGATGTGAGTCACTTAACATCTCACAAATATATGACCGACTCATTTTGCCACCCACCTGGTCTTCACTTTTTCAAATGACCTCTACTTTTAAAATCATTTGAAAACTTTTTTAACAGCAGTCATCCTAAATTTTACCATTTCCACCCGTGCTTTCCCTACTGTGACATGTCAGAATGTGATCAGTGAAGAATGCCAAAAGTCTTTTTCATTTCACTGCAATGTGCTTCTGCTGTCTGAACACAGCCTCAGATAAACAGTATTCTCATTATCGCACAGTAACTCTGTTCTTGTAAGCACACTAACACTCAGTACCACACTACTCTGTACTAACACTCTGATATGTTGAACTCTGGACTTTTTGTAGCAGTTTGAACCATTAAACGTGAAGTTAGACAACATGGTCAAAGCTGGAGTGTGTCTCTGTGTTTGTTTCTGAAGGGCCTCAAAATTGAGGCTGATCCTTACCATAAAGGCCCAAAGAGGGCTTGACCCCATACACGTGTGTGAGCGAGAGAGAGCGAGAGAGAGAGAGAGAGAGAGAGAGCTAGGTCCACACCTAATATGTCTGTTAAAGCCAACTGCATTGGCTGCAATGGACCAATGCAGTGCAGATTATGAGAGTAGTTGAAAGAGTTGAATCTTCAGAACTTCAGTGTTTCTCACTGATGGGAGTAAAGTTTAACAAAGCAGACCAGTAGCAGCATGAACCAGTCATCATGTGTGTGTGTGTGTGTTTGTACTGCTTCCAGTAGTTCCTGAGTACTAATTTCCAGCAGTGTTTTCTCAGCTGCAGTTTCCATGAGAGAGAAGAGAAAATGTTTTCATGGATTTACTGCCATTACACCTCCTTATCCTCCTCCGCTCTAGTCCTCCACGCTCTTCTCCTCTCTGGCCTGTGCCCCGTGTTGACTTCAGCTGACTGCCTGACTGAAAACACACCTGGTGCTGGGATAAGGTGTAGTCTGTTTCTGGAGGCTGAGTGGTTCTATTCATGTTCCTGAGTGCTGACACAGCAAAGAGTTCGACACCAGCTGACCTCGCTGAGAGCAGTTAAAGCTGCTTTAAGTCATTGTTCAACATCTATTTATTAAGTTCTTAAACAGCCATTAAAATAAAACTAAAAAGCACAAGTAGCATTTTGTTCTTTGACTTTTCTCATGTGTCTTCGCATCTGGTGTAGGCGAATATTTGGTTACATTCCAGCTCTTTTTTGGACTGGTAGGTTCCAGTGTTTTAGCCCTAGCTTGGTCCATATCCTCATTAGTTTTAACCCTTTTTCATCTGTTTTTCTATGTGTTTTGAATCTGGTGTAGTCTGATTTATGGCCATGTCCTAGCCTTTTCTGGTTTGATAGCTTCCCATGTTTTTGGTCTAGCTTTTCCCTTATCTTCACTGATGCTTGCCCTTTTTTTCCATCAGATCCCCTAATGTGTCTTTGTAGCTGGTGTAGTCCAATATTTGGTTATGTTGTTTCTCATTTTGTTCAGATATCCTCTGATGTTATAGTCATAGTTCAGTCCATATTTTTGTTGGTGCCCTATTTTCTTCAGGTATTTTCTGACTGTTGGATCTGTTTACTCCAATATTTTGTAATGTGTTAGTGCTTTTTCATGTTATGCTCTCACATGTATAAGATTTGGTCCAGCATTTGGTTATGCTTAAAGCCCTTTATAGTTTTTCATCCATTTCTTATGTTTTAGCTTTAGTTTTTGTATTCACATTTTCTGGGATCATTTAATATTCTGTTGTGTTGTAGCTTTGGCTTGGTTAGGTCAGGTTTTAGGCCTGCATTTCAGTAGCATCTTCACATGTGTTTTAGCCAACTACTTCTACTTCGGGGACAGTATTCTCTCTTGGCTTTAGCACTGATTTGATCCAGTATCCACTGGTGCTTTATTCCTGTTTTGGTCCAGTATTTGCCTAGTTTTTGGTCTGCTATCTTTTTTTCCAGCATTGGTCCAGTCCAGCAGTGTCTAGTGTATTAGCCCTGATTTGGTGTTTTTAACCTGTTTGGCCAAAGATCTCTTTTCTTTGCCACTTTCTTGGTCTAATAGTCTGTTTTTTTTTTTTTTGTTTTTTTTTTTTTTAAGCCCTGGTTTTGTCTCATATTTGTTGGTGTTCTCAGACTATTTTATCTGATATTTTGTCTGGTATTTTACTGGTGTTTCTGCATTGGTTTGAAACAATAGTCACCTAGTAGGGATAGATATCCCACACTGGTGTTTTATCCCCGCTTTGGTCAAATACTTTCGTTTTAGCCCTGGCCTAGTTTTTGAACCCTTTTGGTGTTAGTGTTTGTTGGGGTTTAGCCCTAGTTTGGTCCATTTTGACATAATGTTTATGCTTTTTTTGCTGTTCTGGTGCTTTTATTCAACTTTTTCCCAGTATTCTAATGGCATTTTAACCTTTCTTTGGACCGTAATTCAACTACATTAGGTCAATATTCTGTGTTGGTTTAGCCCTGACTTGAGCCAGTATCCACTAATGCTTTGTCCCCAGTTTGGTCCAGTATTTGCAATGTTTTGGTCTGCTGACCTTTTGATGTTGTAGCCCTGATTCAAATTAATTTATTGTTTTATCCCGAGTGTGTTCCCACTTTGTGATGCTTTAGCATATTTGGCCAGATATCTGTTTGTTAGCCACATTCTCTGAAACTTTTTGGCCACCATTTTTTGTTGGTGTTCGGGCACTAGTGTAAACCAGTGTTTCCCCAACTTCATCCAGTACTCGTGCTTTAGTTATGGTTTATTCCAGTATTTTACATACCTGTGATTTAGTCTGATATATGGCCTATTTTTGGTCTCCTGTCATTTTTGGTGTATTTTAGATCATCATTTTGTCAGATATTCTCTCTTTGATCTTTTAGCCTCTTGTGGTTTAGCCCTGGCTTGATCCAGTATTATTTCTTGGTGTTTGGTCTTATATTTAGTGGTCTTCTGTTTCCATCTTTGGAGCAGTGTTCACAGGGGCTTCAGTTTTGTCTAATAATTGATCTCTAAATAAAGGTTAAATCAAATTTCTCCTGCTTTAACAGCATCAATAAATGATTACGGAAATTTGGAATAACATGTTTTTTTCAAATGATGTTATTTAATGCTAAAATTAAATTATTAAAACATACACAGAGCCACTCTGGCAGGATTTTCCTCTTGTGTGTTCATCATTGTGAAAAGGCATACAAACGTTTACATCTGCTATGCAGAATACAGCGTCACAGGAAGCGGTGCTCTCCAACTCAAATACAGCCAGCCAAATCTCCAAGCCTCCAACACGGAAAGTGAGTTTGATCTGACATCATCATCAAAACACACACACAGGACTACCAGGTTGGTTCCCACAATAACTCAGCGAGTGTTTGTCCAACTTGCTGCTCCATTTCACATAATGAAACAATAGAATGCACACACAGTAAGTGATTCCAGTGGTTTATGGAGCAGTGCTGCGTCAATGCTGACCTCCAACTGCCCACAAAACAGAGAGAGAGAGAAAGAGGTAAATGGGGGACTACACAGAAATGTCCTCCTCTAATAATACTCAAGTGGAAAGTATCTAAGGTCATTTAGTTAATTACAGTAATAGAGAACATTTTAACTATTGGTCTTTTCCAGACTCTGAGAATTTCTATGTCTTACTGTTGTCTGATGGCTACATTAGATATAATTATATACAGATAGACTTGATGCTGTCCAACAGTATAATGTGTAAGGTTTGTATAACAGGTGAATTACAAAAAGTGGGCATGAAACACACGTACTCAGCATAATTTACAACACAGACTCCCACCATAAAATTCCCTATAGGTGTTGCTGTCACGATCACGTGCATAAATCTTGCATACATTATGCACACAAAGTATTTTTACTGTATCACTTGCAGGCCTTCATGTTCCCCAGAAGATGAATCACACTAAATTTAGTGAACCTCTCACTTTTCATCTACCACATACACTCATGTGAAAAAGAAAGCTTTCGCAGGGCTCTATGCAGTCCTATGAAAACTGTAAGTACACTATTATTGCTTCAATAGAAATTAAGAGCGTAAGTAACAGCTAGGTGCTGCTAATTGTTGGTTATGTCCAAGGTCTAATTTGTTGCCAAACAAATAGGCTACCAGCAAAGAACAATCTTCACTAATCACATGGATTTAGTGTTAATCATAGATGGTATAAAAGATGGGTGTAGCTACTGTGACGTCACCCACTGGTTTGTGAACTCCCATTATAAAACCTAGAGATGAGAGTTTTCACTGTCACCATCTTGGTGCTTTGAAACCGTAAGCGACAAGGACGCTCATTAGCTAACAACTTGGCAATCACGAGTCATTAGCCAAGAAGCATATCCTAATAATCCGGCTTTCTGACAAATGAACATAATGTTATTTTTAGAATGACCCAACATGAGTGACTGAGCCCATAAAGTCATCAGGAAAGTGCTTACTGAGGTCAGTGCTGAGAGCTTTTTCCCCAGAGGCTTCCTATAGGACTTTTATGCAACAGGTATCACCCCCTGGTGGCCATTAAGAGGCAATTCGGCATTGGCTTTACTTCTCAAATCAAAAGGCTACACTCATACACTGTCTATAATGCAAATTAACAAGGTATAAGCTGTATTAGTAAATGAAGTAGGCTTTCTTACACATGTACCATCAATGCTGCTTGGTAGATTTTTACTTTGTGAGACAGGTGAAAGATGAGTTTCTCGTGATCATCAAGAGAAGTACAATGTTAACTTGGCCTGAGTTTTCCCAGTCTGAACATCATAGACAGATCAGATGAAAATTTGCATGTTCCAAGCTGCTTCAATTTTAGCAATACATTACAAACGAACTGAGGAGTTTCATCTTGAACTTGCTGTGCATCCCAATGCAAATTATATGCACAAAAACATTATCATCACCACCTTTTTCTGACTTACCCAAGCCATGGATAAACTTTAGGGTTCAGTCCACAAGGTTATTAGGCTAGCAGCTATCTACAGCTTAATCTATTGAGGTTTTTAACCGTAGTAGATAAGTTTTCTTCAGACCATAATACAGTACTGTGACACATTTTAATCTTCTCACGGTAATGTAATGTGATGAAGGCCAGTTGTGCATAAGCCTGCTTTCCAACGGTTTAATCAGTGCACAGGTTCTGTTTCCTGCTGAACTCTTTCCCAGGGGGGCGGCTGCACAAAGAAGCAACAGTGACACCTGCTGGCCTTCCTAAAATATACAACCATTAAAAACCATTATAAAGCTCCACTGCTCCCAACTATCTCAGGGCTGTTTAATAAAGTTTGTTGTAGTTTTTTTTTTTTTTATCTTTTATTTTGTTTGTTTGTGTACATTTTCCACATTTTATCACTTAGTTTCTGTAATAAATTGAAATTAAGCCCAGTGGAAATACATAATACATGTTACAAGTAAAAAATTCATGATTTGATTGCCTTTAACCCATTAGCCACATCAGTATAAACACTGTTTATGTTGAGGATCCCAGCACACATCCTGGGCAAGCATCCAATCCTTCACGTATTCTGAGCTCTTTTCAAAGTCTTTATAAACCCCTGTCTGAACACATTTACCTTGTCAATCCACTTTTGTTTAAGCTCCTGTCTGCTGCACAAATTTTAGCCAGAGGAATAACGGAGAGTGAACAATGACACCTGCTGGTCAAAGTGCGATTAACTAAGAAAACGTTTGCGCTCTGGAGTCCATCCAGGTAAATCTAGCTGCTACGTACTGGTGATTTACTCAAATACATGTAAAACAAATATCTGCACATCAATCATTAGAGCTGGAACCTTTATGCAAAAAAAAAATAAATAAAAAAAAAAATTGGCAGGAACTATTTTGATACATAATTAAGTAAAAAATTATATATATATATATATATATAAACTTGATGGGTCCCACTTCTAAAATGTGAGTATGCACGCTTACGCTATGACCCTGTACTCCAAGATATTACAATTGGCATTTTCTTTTATGTTTAAGAGACCAACTGATTAAAAAAAAAAACTTCTTAGCTTAGTTACATTTTGGTAAGTTATTACAAGTCTGTAATAATAAGTAATCAATAGTTATACTGGATTTATTGGTTTGCACAGTTCACTGAAAATAAAATTCATTAATCTTGATGAAAACCCAGAACATATGACTTGCTTATTTACATTTTTTTTTTTCTTCAAAGTATTTCCACACTATGGCACCATAATTCTTGCCGAGTTCACTATGATTTTTTTTAATCTAGACAGTGCTGGCTAAAATATTACCAACAAAAGCTTTTGGTGTAGAGGTCTCCCAAAGCTGCACACATTTACACTGGTGGGTCAAACACAATAACTTCATTATTTACTGTTAATACATTTTCCCAACACAGACAAGATTTAACTACAAGTGATATTGTTTTCTTCCCTTTAGACATGTGCTGTCATAAGATAACTGTCTGGGCAGTTTATTAAAGTTTACTAAAGTATGTATGGATGTGTTCCCATAACATGTATGACACAGACAGGAGGTCAGAACGCTCCATCAGAAATAAATACAGTGTAGAAATCAGGTGTAGAAAATACTGGGTACAATTTTCAAGCTCATGTGCAACCTGAAAAGTTTCGTGTCATACAGATGTATGATATGAAACTTTATGCTACACAAGAGTTTAACTATCATTTTGTACTGAATGACCGTGTTACAAAGACGTTTTACTTTTTACATTATATATGCTTCCCTTGGGCAATATTATTAGAAAACTACACTGCATACATTTTCATCCATTTTCATACACCCAGCTTTATTTATCCATTGTGATGGACAATGTTAGGATTCTGCCCTTCTCTTTGTTAAGCTGCCCTGGCTGAATGGAAGGCTCCATAGCATCATGTTTTTTCCTTTATGTAATATTTTAATACAAGATACACTCGACTGTACAAGCTCTCTTTTGTACGGAATGTTCTGATTGTATTCTGTGACCATGGCGGGTCAATAACTTGTTTCTATAAATGATTCTGTGCTTGTTATAATTCTTTGTCAAACGCCATGCAGACTGCTGTTGTGCTCTGTATTGTTGTTTGACCACTTTGCAAAGGCAAATTAAAACCTCTGATAAACAACCTGTTTGTGTAGATCGATTTATTTCAGATTTCCATAACAAAAAGCCAGATGATACAAATCTAGTTAATCTGCAGGAATGTCTTAAAGACATAAAGACCTGGATGACCTGTAATTTCCTGCTTCTGAATTCGGAGAAAACTGAGGTTATTGTACTCGGCCCTAAAAATCTTAGAAACACAGTTTCTCACCAGATACTTACTCTGGATGGCATTACCTTGGCCTTCAGTAACACTGTGAGGAATCTTGGAGTCATTTTTGATCAGGATATGTCCTTCAATGTGCATATTAAACAAGTATGGACGATTGTAATTCATTGTCAGGTTGTCCTAAAAACTCCCTTAAAAACCTTCAGCTGCAGCGAGAGTACTGACAGGGACTAGAAAGAGAGCAAATTTCTCCCATATTGCCTTCTCTTCATTGGCTCCCTGTTAAATCCAGAATTTAAAATCCTTCTCCTCACATACAAAATCCTGAATAATCAGGCCCCGTCATATCTTAAAGACCTTAAATACCTTATTATCCTAACAGAGCACTTCGCTCTCAGACTGCTGGCTTACTTCCAAAAAGTAGAATGGGAGGCACAGCCTTCAGCTTTCAGGCCCCTCTTCTGTGGAACCAGCTCCCAGTTTGGATTTAGAAAACAGACACCCTCTCTACTTTAAAGATTAGGCTTAAAACTTTCCTTTAGCCCTAAAATGTACTTAAATTACATAAAGTAAAAGCCAGTTTTATTTTTAAAATCAGCTAAATAATAAGTACCTAAAGCTTTATAATAAATAGAATGAAACACAAAGTGCAATGCTTGCAAAATACAGTGAAGTAGAAATAAAAGCAGCATAACATAGAAATACTTGAAGTACATTAAAACTAAACTTAGTACATTTACTGAAGTACTTTCATGAAGTGAACTTACACCATGCTCTCGTTGAATGGCGTTGGGCATTGTAAGATTAAGAGTACTCCAGTCCAGTGGCATTGGCGGAGGGCCACCAAGGTAGGCAATCATGTTTTCAGCGGGGGCCGGTGCCACCTCATGTCCCTCTGGACCACCCCTATTAAATAATGGGCGTGCATACAGGAAAAAAACACTACTTGAAATCAAAGATAGGCTATTACCTGAGAGCTGATTTCCTGACATCTTTAACAATTATTTTCATTATCACTTATTTGGTCGGTAATTATACCAAATACCAGGAATAGGGGCTAAAATGATACATAAAATGTTTCTTCCTATCTGTCCAACAGTCCAAAACCCCCCAAAAATCAGTTTGTGATATAAAACACAGAAAAGCAGCAATTCCTCACATTTAAGAAGCTGTATGCTTAAAATGCTTGGCACTTTTGCTAAAGAAAAACAGAATAATTAAAATAGTTACCACTTTCTGCTGATTTCTTTCTTTTGAATCTTGTTAACATTAAGTGAACTTTGTAACCTTTGAATTTAAGCTGCAGTGACGGTTGTAAAACACATAGGGATGCACACATTTTTTAACAGAAACAAACTGTTTTATTCTCAAACAGCTTTTACATGATCAATAAAATACAGTATTATGTCAACATTTGTGTGTGTGTGTGTGTGTGTGTGTGTGTGTGTGTGTGTGTGTGTGTGTGTGTGTCAGTCACATGATCAATACAGTGTCCCAAAGTTTTACTTCATAGAGTAAATAGAAACAATGGACACAATTAAAAACTAAACAAAAACAAGGCAGAAGTGTTCAATACATTCAGCACAGCAGGTAACAGTCTGTCCCAGTGTTACAGCTGTAGTTTTCATAAAAGGAGTGATGACTGACAGACCATCTTGCTGGACCAATTAAACTCACTTCTGTCTCTACCTGACCTCACAGTACCGCCCCCTTCCATCAGAGCTCATCCTACAACAAATAAACAAACATGTTAGACTCCAGTTCAGCAGCTGCTTCGGTTTGTGTTAGAAGTGAGTGGCACTCACCTTTGGCTTGCTGTGTAATCGTGGCAGCAGTTGTTGTAGTCGCTGTCTGATGGTGTCAGCAATCACGTTAGCATCTCGGCTATTGATGTGCTCCCCGCTCTGTTCATGCTATCAAAAACACATATACAGTTGTACAATCTTTTCCACCATGAAGTCAATCCATGATTGGCTCTTTCACATCGAATCTGATGATAAAGGCTTGGTTTTCTGCTTCCTTTGCAATACATGAAAGTAAACTAAGCATCTTTGCTTTTTTGACTGTTGGCTGAACAAAACAATAGAAGATGTCTGCTTGGTCTGCTGGAAATCTCTTTCTTTTGTGCTATTTTATGGACAAAATGCTAGAATGGGGAAAAAAATCTGCAGCAGATCACTGATTACTGATTTGGTTGAAGACACATTCAACAAGTTTGGACTCCAGAAAAAACCCACACAGGCACAGAGAGAACATGATACACAACACAACTTTACACTGAAGTGCCAAAAACTGCAGTGATTAGCAGGTATCTATGTCTGTGTGCTGCACTGGTACAGTTTTTGGATGGAGCTTGCTCACCAAGCGGTTCACTGGCTCCAAAAGAACAACATGGTCACCCTACCATTGAGGCTTCAAAATAAAAAGAGGCTACATCCATCAAGTTTGATCCTAGAACATTCTCACTCTGAAGTGACAGTGTTAGTCAGTGGATGCGTGTGTGTGTGTGTGTGTGTATGTGTGCATATACTTACCCTCTTTGTTCCCAGATATGGGTAAAATCTGACAGTTGGGTAGGCGGTGATTCCAGCTGACTGACAGGTCTGATAATGAGCCTGACAGTCAACTTTCCCTGCACGGACCTCTCCTTTAAGCATCTGTCAATCACACACAAAAAAACATCTCTGTAGGGCCCTTGACTACCTAGAGAACCACACTTTCAAGAAACTCTCAATTTATGCTTTATGTCACAGCCTGATGGAGGAGCTTGCTTTTGGTTTGCCTCATCAGTCACTGCAGAAAAAAAGCAAAAGGATTTATGCAGAGAAGACAAGTTTTCTCACCCGAGCTAGGACCTCAAACTCCGGGGCAAAGTGTTGACAGGGTCCGCACCAGGGGGCATAAAAATCCAGGACCCAGTGATCCCGACCTGACAGAACCAGAGATCTGAAGGACTCTGGAGTAAGGTCCACCGAGGCTCTGGGTAAAAAACTACACACAAGGGACTAACTCAGCTATTACTGTAATACAGTACATGTACCCTTTCACTGGTTCTTTCACTGCAGAAAGAAAAAAAATACCAAAGAAATACAGAAAGACAAAAGACAAGAAAAATGAAAAAGAAAGACAACTTGCATCTCACCTCAGTGCCCATGCTCTCAGTGAATGAGCATCTCTGTGCCAACCATTATAACTCCTACAGAGACAGACAGATGAATAGGAAATCAATAATCATGCCAGAAAGTGTACAGCATGTAAAACAACATGTGAACAGGCAAGCATTTGAAAGTGTGCTACATACGTATAGCGATCTGGCTGCCGGGTGTTTCCAGGGTACAGGCGGATTTCTGGGTATGCTCTCACACTCTGGCTCTGACAGAACGACTGAAAGCGCTGACAATCAACAGAACCAACCAGGATCTGACCTGACAGCAGCTGGATGGTGAGACAAAGAGAGAGACTCAGGTTAGATACCTTCACTACATTTGTTTGATTTTTGATAACTGAGTCCTGAGCTGGCTTTTCTGTGTTCAACCACATGTTTGTGGAGGGGTATTTTGTACAAATCTACTAATATGTTTAATACATAAAGTGTTGCCTACAGTTTGGCATTGCATTTGCAAGCTGGATGACTTCTGAAGTTTATAGATCTGTCCCTTCCTGTGTTATTTCAGTTTGTGTGTATGGTCTGTATATGACGCGTGTAATGTGAGTTATACCCGGGCCATGCGTCTCCACTCAGGCATCAGAGCCTGACAGGGACCACACCAGGGAGCGTAGAAATCTACCACCCAGATCTGCCCTTCATCTCGACCTGCAACAGAGAAATAGTCCACTGCGTTAGACCAGTCACACGTTTTCTCTCATAATTAGCAAAAATATGACTTTAACTTTAATGATTCTCCCTTCCTCCTGGGTAGTTTAAACTAAAAGATGGGTATGGGTAGTTTTAAACTGCAAATGCAACTGTCAGGTCCCTTTACAATACATAATTCAAATGATAACAGTGCTGTTTGATAAAGGTCTGTACAACCAGCCTCTTGTGCAAGAAGTTCTTTATTGTCAGGACCAGTTTCACCTTTCACTTTCTCTGTGAAGCTAGAAGGATCCAGGACCACCACAGATGGATTAACCAGGTCCTGCAGAGGTAGAAAGAAGACCTTTGTGAATCTCACTAACTTTTAAATACTCTACTTTGAGACTGTAGTGATGTCAGTCTTAATGCCATAAAGAAAAAAATCCAAGTGTGCATTAATTCAAGTTTCTTTGTGGATTTTTGTTATCTGTACACTGTTTGACCAAAATGTGCCTTTTAAGGAATTGTTACCATTATCAACACAGGAGCTATTTCACATGTAATCAACGTAGTACCTGTATAAACTCCAGGATGCCGTCAGCTGAATGATGTCCTTCATATTCATGCACAGAAGAACCATTAAAGATCACTGTGGTGGGATAAGCCTGAATATTATACTGAAACAAACAGAGAAAAGTCAATTACCAATTAGTCTGTGGCACAGCACATTTCACAGTCTTAAGCTTAAACATTAATGGTAAAGTACAGAGATGTATGTGCTTACTCTAGAACAGAGGTTGTGATGGATCGTACAGTCCAAAGTGCCGAACTTCATCTGTCCAGCTAGCTGGATTGAAGCTTTTCTCAGTTCAGGCAGTAAAGCTCGACATGGAGGGCACCACTGCAAGCAAGAGTCAAGTGTTTATTAGGTTAATAAGGAACAACAATAACTCTGAATTCTTACCCTTTGTTAAACTTTGAGGTGCCGAGACTTTAACCCTGCTGGTGGTGCTTATCACTGTTCAGTAGTTTGACTTTTAACTAGAGTTCTTTACAGTCTCTTTTCAAGTTTCACAAAGTGGTAGTAGATGAGAAGAGATTTTAAGTTCCATTTTCTCACAGATTTTGGTTTTTGACTATTTGGTTCAAATCAATTTGGATGGTGAAACTTGATAAGTTAACCCTTGTTCACACAAGGAGATTCCAATGTTTCAGGATCTTTCCTGCCTCTTCCAAACTCACAATGCCCACCGCAAAGTGGCAGATATCTGCCTCCCACTTATACTGTTTGTGTTGTAGATGTAGCACCACCACCCGCCCTGAAGGTAAACAAGGACTCCGACTGGCTGTGTCATCAGTGTCAGAAACACTTGGAGCAACCAGTGGATTAGTCTTGTGTTCTTGCTACTTTTGGTCCTTTAGCTCATGGCTCAGTCCCACTAGAGTAAAAATAGGATGAATCCTTTGTTAATCCTTGCAATTAGGAAAAAGAAAAACAGTGATTGCATTGAATTTTGTTTGCATTTGGAGAATGCACAAATCGTTGCAGCGACCAACTGGTCGCTCAGAGTTTGAGTGTGCCACTCCCTCAATCACAAGGTGACAGCACAAGTTACCTAGTGGGAGACGACCTGTTTCCAAACAATCTTGGTCCGACTCAGACCACCTGCAATCAGTCTCAGACAGATTGGTAAAGTTTTGCAAATAACTGCTGTCTAATTTATACACAGACAGATTTCCAATGTATTGCAATCAACATAAGCCAGTCGGCACTGATGAGCACAACTTGCCTGTGACATGTCTCTTTGTAATAGGGGAGTTGACTCAACTGGTTACCAGCTGGTTGTATTCTGGTTATATTCCTACATAAAAGCAAGTTAATGTTAGTGTAGTTAATGTTCATTTCTGTTTAATGTGAATTTCTGTGCTAAAGACGGCAACAGATTTTTGATTTTCACCAATTTCTTACAGCTAATAGAACATCACAACTGTATGTAACTGCCAACTTGATCCCATTCAATCGCAGACTGATAGCTGACTGACTGACTTATTGCCGTCTTGATATACCAAAGTCAGCCTGAAGACAACAACTGACTGAAGATGGAGACCAGGTCTGTGACCATTCGCAAAGAAACCATGTCAAAGACAACACGATTGCAAGTTCATTGACGCAATAATTTTGGTCATGCTGCAGTCTCAGACCACTGTTTTCCCTAGTGTGACTGTAGCACTACAGGAAAAAGACAGAATTCAAAATATACAAAGAACTCTTCTGTAATGAATTAAAACTGATTGTTAAAACAAATTAAAACTCTCCATAGTAGCCACTGTGCTTCTCATATATAATTTTTTTGCTTTGTTTTTTAAATTTTTTTTGCCCTTGTTCTTCTGCCAAAGATCTATCTAAGATCTATGTAAACAGACACTAAAACTGGACCATAAATCCTGTATAAGACACACCACCATTCTGTTGCTTTTCACAGGAAATTCTGATTATAAATAAGATTGGAAATGACAAATATTTGGGTCCTCCCATGAGTTCCATGACAAAAGACAAGTGTGCTCATGTACTAGTAGTTTATCAATCATATTTGCTAACATACATTTCAGAATTTCTTTCACTTATTTATTAGTATTATCTGCTTCATATGTGGTGTGTGCACTGTAAGCATAAGGTTTCTAGTATGTACTATTAGGACAAATGCCAAACGTCTGATGGAAAAAATAATATGTATTATTAAAGCAAGACAAAAACATATGAAAAGGTTTGAGAGTCCCTTTCATGAAATATGACGAATGTCTGCATCTTGTAGCGTGTCAATCAGAGTAGTCGTTTGTTGCAGATCACACAGTTTTTTTTTTACTCTTTTAATGATTTTTTAAATAAATTTTCATGAATATGTTTATGCCATTTCTATGAAAAGGAGGAACAGTTTGTTGTTCACTTCTTTGGTCATGGATGAACTGAAATAAAAAATGAGTCAGTTGAAATCTGCCAACAAAAGACAAAGCATAGCATCATAATGCCCCATGTACAATGCTGGCAGGGCATTAAAAAAATCATAGTAATGTCACAGTCTGTTCAGGTCAATTATATTTTAAATTAAAAAAAAAAAAAAAAAAAAAAAAGTATGTGAGCCCCTTATTACCCAGTCTTATGATTAAAGTAGTGAGATACAAACCGGAGCGAAGAAGTCAACCAGCCACGGCTCCTTTCTGTCTGAAGGAAAGTTGTCCGGCCTCAGAGTGGTCACAAAAGCTTGAACGCTGTCCCTCGCAAAACCAACAATATTGTACAACACATCTTTACCTACACAAAACACATGAGTTAGACAGATGAGCAAACCCTCTCTGAATTGACTGATTTTGATAATCAATCACTTAAGCCATTGTTTAACCAACCAAACTGGCCCCTCAAATAATAAAATCCGCCCTTTTTTGGTAAGTCTTCTATGCTAGTAACCTTTATATGTTTGAGAATCAGACTGCTGGTTGAACAAAACATACATGAATAAATAAAATGGCAGTCAAGAGCAACATGGGATTACAGCAGAAGTACAGTCCAAATGTAGTACTAACCATGGTGGATCTCAAAGTCGTGGATTCCCAGTCCTTTAAAGACAGCCACACAGGGCTTATGAATGTAAAGAGACTGACACAGCTCTGAGTCCGCTATACAGTCTACTTTGCCAACCTGGAAGGACAAACAGTCAGTCAGACATACAGGTGGAAAAACAGAGACATGAAGAAACACACGGACAGTCAGTCAGTTACCTGTATGTGGTCATTTCGGAGGAAAGCTTGTAGCTTCTTGTACTCGTTGGAGGCAGAGTTTTTGTTTCCAAATGTAAAACTGATTAACCAGCGATGATGGGCCAATTTACTCTGGACATAACAAGTTACACTACATCAGAACTATTGTATTTTGTACTTCTATATTGTATTGTACTCTATTGTAGTACATGCACTTGTATTGTGCATAAGTGCATTGTGCATGTATAGTCAGAATACCTGGAAACTGTCACTGGTGAGAAGTTCCAGATCAGGCAGATGGTTGATGACCTGATTATAAATTTCTTTACTGTCCAGAGTATTCAGCCACTGAAACACATGCACATGGAGTCAGTACTGCAGTACTACACAGAGTATCAGCACAGACAGTAATGTGTTCTGTGTCTTACCAGTATGCTGCCTTGTTTATCCAAAGCACTTCCAGGTGGGAATAAAGCAGTTGCTCCACTGGTCACCTGAAACACAACAGAAGGATTAAATACAAATACTAGCCAAGCAAGCGATACACATTTACTACTGACTGCTATATTTTACTGCTGGAAATAATTAGATTAATCTAAAGTCAGTTCAAAGCAGCATGCTGTGTGTTGACTAAATATCATCCTCCCCATCTTTGCAGATGATACTCTCATTTATCTTGTATATAAACTCAATAAACAAAGACTAAGTATCTCAAAAGTACCTCTACTATAGTACTACAGACCCCTACCTGGAAACTTGCACAGAGCTGTTCGTCCGTCATGCAGTCCATCCATCCCACCTTAACTAGACCATCCTACATTCAGACACACGGGTAAAATTTAGAATTTTAAGTTTTTTTTATCTATTTCTCTGTAACGTAGCACAGTGTTAACATTACTTGTGACATACATTCTCAGCCCTGAAACTCAAGTCACTTTGTGATGCCCCAAAAACACATATTTAAATGATCAATAACACATACATTCAACAACTACAAGAGTATTTCTTGAATTGACATATACTGATCAACTAGGAAAATCTTTTAGTGATGGGCTACAATATTATAACGAGCTCTGTTGTTCCATTTCCCAGATAACAGTCACAGGTAAATACCAGCTCATTTTTAGACTATCATTAGTAAAGTTACCTGGAAAATACAAAAACTGTACAATAAAGTGTAGTTACTTTTACTTCTTGACTTATCCTAACTTTTCTTCTCAAGTACTTTGTAGGGGAAAAAAATGACCTCTTCGGGCATCTGAAAATTCCTAAATCCATTAGTACATCTTGGCTGAAGCGGTTACAACTCACAAAGGCCAAAATGCTTCTAAAACACACTGCAGTGTGTCTGGTGGAATTTAAGCATTGTTTTGAGTAGGTATATCAGGAGTCACAGGGCTTAGAGCCTGGAAACCACTACTGTATACCCCTCCCTGCACTGCTTTGTAAAATGCTCTATCAGCTCAAATCTTTAAAGTTAATTCATTTATTTAGGAGCTGTGATTCAGTGGAGATGGCATGTCTCTGCTATAAACAGCTGTAATAATATTACTACTGTAGTCTCACCAACATTCCTGCCAGCTTCTGTCTTGTTCTTGGCTCCAGGCAATCTGAAAAAGATACAGACAGGGAGCATTATAAACAACAAGCATGACAACACCAGTACACTCTGTGTGTCCAGGTATCAGAGAATGTGGTTATGTAGACTGATTTGTGACACACCTGCCTCTTTTCTTAAAGATGCAGGTTGGACACAACTCACACAGACACAGCTTGATGGGAGTGCTCACATACATTAGCATGCACAAAGACTGGCTGTTTCAGTGTGCACATGTGTTACCTCCACTGTCAGAGCAGAAGGTGATCAGCCAGCCAAGCCCTGACGAAAACGCACTCTCTATCTCGCTAAACACGTTACCTGGAAAAAGCACAACCACACCCACAGATCAGACCACACAGAATGATACGAAACAGCCTGATAACTAGACCGACCTGACCTCAGTTTATTAAACTCATTTGCTTGTTTCACATACAAAAAAACAGTTATTTTAAACGATATTATATCTATCCAAAGATAGTGACAAAATTAAAACTGGCCAAAAAAAAAAAAAAAAAAAAAAAAAAAAATAGAAAGAAAAAAGAAAAAAAAATTTTAAAAAAAAAAAAAAAAAAAAAAAAGAAATTTTAAAAAAAAAAAAAAAAAAAAAAAAAAAAAAAAAAATCTTTCCTGTATGATGGACTTCAATTGGTGATATTCGAGAAATTTACTATTGCTGATTCCATATTTTGATACCAGTTCTTGAAATGAAATAAAGCTTCCATCCTGAATA
>VUQS01008573.1:6019-17885 GCA_015108495.1 Heterochromis multidens
CTCGGCTCTGCTCAGTTCTAGTCGTGGCCAGGCAGGCAGGCAGGCAGGCAGGCGGACGGACATCCCTTAACAGGCAGCATCAGCGGCACTAGGGCTGCTAGCCTGTAATTAGCTCGGACAGCTCAGGCTTGGAGAGAGCCAGCCGGGCTATATCATAATGAGCTCAGCTGGGATTAGGAGGACAGGGCAGGGGGGTGAGCAGAGGGGAAAGCAATGAAGGGGGTGGTGGTGGGGAAGTACGAGAATTCTGGCCTCAGCCTACTGCAGCATCACAGAAGGCCGGAGGGAGGCAACTGGGAAGACAAGTAGGAAGAGGGTAAGGGGAGGTTACAAAGGCACAAGATAGAGAAGGGAAGAGGTGAGGAGAGGTGAAGGCTAGGGAAGACGGGAGAGAGGTAGACCGTGGCTTTAGGCCAAGCTTTGTGTAGCACCGCAGAGGGTCAGTGTTAGCGGTACGGTTACAGGGGCTTCTCTAGATCAAACAAGACAATGGCTACACTACATCCAGAGACAGACTAAAGACAAAAGCAGGAGCAAAGAGAAGAAGTAACAAAGAAAAAAATTTAATGAAAAGCATCTCTTGCAGTAAAGTCAAGCTGGGATTGTCAGAACTGTCGATAATTTCTAGGTGCACATTTGAGCTAACAAGACTACCACAACTTAAAGACTAGAAGTTTGTCTAGTATCTTGTAGACACTTAGTCACTCTAAAGATAGAAATACAGTTATAAAAATGCTATTATTTCATGAAGAGACAGCCAGGGATTCTGATAATGTGATTTTACATCCTGAACATCTACAGTATGTGTGAAATTTTGGGTGGACAATTTTACAAATGAGCAGAGTCTACTGATCTTGCTTTTGCCTTTGCTGAATGGTAATGATGTGAAGGGCTAGGTGGATGCCGTGAAAATGGGGAAGTCACACCTAAATATGAATACCGACAAACAAGACGCGACAGTGGGAGTGCGTGTCAGCATGTGTACACTTGTAAGAGAGAAAAAGAGTTTAAAACAAATGTTTGTGGACTGAAAACTTTCAGTGGTGGTACTATCCTATTTTTCAGGCAGAGAATCTTTTATTGCAGCTGACTTACTTTTCAATGGAGAGTTTTCTGGTGAGGTTTTTCAAGTAGGCCAGCTCATTCCATACAGCATCACTGTCCTCTTGCCGTAGCTGCCACGACGCTGCACGCTGTATCCTTCCACCTGGCCTACACACACACACACACACACACACACACACACACACGATATAAGAAGATCAAAGTGCAGATGTAGTGACAGGAAAATGCAAACATCTAAATTGAAAAACGGGGCTCACTTGGCATAGATATGGACACATGGAAAGTAAACCTACTAACAAGGGAAAATCGTTGGTACTATACATCACCTTGCTGCCTCTGGCCAATTCACTCTGGGTAACAAGGCCCCTTAGTGTTGCTCTGTTTTTGTTATTCAGCCATCTTTAGCAGTATTCAAATGAGCAGCCTTGACTTTGACATTTCAGTGGCAAATCATGTACCGACGTATGCATGTTTGCTAAAGCCCAGGGCACTGCCCGTGTGGCAGGGCAGTGGAGCATTCCCTGTGTGCCATGCAAATGTAAATAATGGCAAAAACACACTTGCAAACGAGGTCATTCAAATATCTACACCTCACTTATGAATACTTAATGACACTTTGTGCTCAGTAGCTGCCGCCTTCATTGAACGTCCCATTTCAAATCTCACACACACACACACACACACACCATCTCTACTGCCCCCAACTGCATCCCTGCACACATCCAACTCATCAATCAGCCTGAGCCCAACACATTCAATTCCAATTAGCCTTTCATTTGCAAACTAAAACAGGTTTTAGTGAGAAATCCACAGATTGCAAAAGAAGCAGATGAGAAGAGAATATCGTTTTTGTCACGCACACAGACACACTGAGTTCTCATTTTCACTCAATCAATGTGGTAGAGGTGTGGAAATGGATTGTGAGGGTCGCTCTTGCGGAGGGGTCCTTTTCCCGTGGTCATTATTGGCTATCTAGACGCCGTCGCGCTACGCTAATACTAGTTAAACCCTGGTGCCTGGGAGTTAGCAGCTACCGAGGAATGGCAAATGTTTTCATTTAATACTGCTAATGCCCCTGTGAGCAATTTGAAGCCCTTGAACTTCTTTGTAGTGTATTTGTGTGGCTGTACATGCCATGTGTGTTAGTGTGTTAGCTTCCCAGAGTGCAAAGCTATTTAACAGATAATCTTACTGTACTCTATAAGCCCAGAGACTGACATTTCTCTTAAAGCACACAATGAATGAAGTCAAACCTATATTAAAAGTGCCTGGAGAAGTACAAGATATTTTACCCACAGCTGTTTTAATTTTCTCTGTGTAATTTTAGGTTTGCAGTGTATCATCTGCATTACTTAAGAAAGGTACATGCAGCTTTATTAAGTCATGGTAAAGCTTTATACATTTTAATTTGTTTACAGTGGGCCTAAAAGCTGTTGAACATGGAGCCATGAGAGAGCCATCTTCTTCAGGCCTCAGTGCATCCTCCCTTATGGTATCCTTGTTTCCATTATTAAGCAGGAGGAAACAGAGAGAACTTTTCCACGCTGCTGCGGCTAATTGCTCTGAATCAGGGGGAATCTGTTTATGGGCGCAACTTTGATCAGAGTACGGATGCTTTAATAACCTTTAATTTTATTTGCTCACCCCCATCATCCCCAGTCTGATTAAAAAACTTTTTCCCTTCTCTAATATAAATAAGAAGGTTTTTTTTTTTCTCTCTTCTTCACACCATTTTGGGAAAATATGGTGGTGCAGTAATAGTGAATGGCAGGGTGATTTCACTGGGACTGGCCAGATGCACACTGCCTGCATACCGATGAGCCGATGGACTGTTCTTCTGATATGTGATTGGTTGGTAGTTCTATTCTGGGTGGGACTGACTAACACGCACACTGCTGACATCTGTCAGCAGCTGATCGTACAGCAACCAACTGTCTAATCAATACTTTGCTGGTGATTGCTGAAGACTGACATAAGCAAAACTGTCGAATATAAATTGCAAAAATTGAGAAATTCTGGTAATTCCAATGGATTCCCAATCTTTTCTTACATATGTAGCCGTGTCATGGATAGGTATGGGACATTCCTTCATTTTTGTTAATCAGTGAAGCAGGTAAATGGTGTGGCATTTGCATTTGGAAGCTGTTTCTGTGGACCAACAAGATGCGCGCAAAGCTCTTCCTTAGGCTGCAAGTTCATAAGATATACATCGGAGAGATAGCAAAAACATTACGAGTTGCTACATCAACACTTTGGTACATTAAAATAAAAAAAAAAAAAAGGGAACACACTGGTGAGCTCAGCAACATAAAAATGGCCCTGACATCTACAGAACACAACAGTGGAGAACGAGTGCAGGATCCTTTCTATACTAAAGAAAACCCATTCACAGCATTCAGCCACACGAGGAACACTCTCAACCAGGTAAGCATATTCTTGAAAAATTTAACATTAAGAGAAGACTTCACAGGAGCAAATACAAAGGGTTCACCACAAGGTGCAAAACATTCATCAGCCTCAAGGATAAAATTGCTAGAATAGAATATTAGAATAATACATCACATCATGGCTTTCAGTGCCACGGGATCACTGATGCATTTAATGCACAAAAAAATAGTGGACTGTACATAAAAATTGTTGTAATTCTCAAATGTTTCATGTGAAAGTTTGTTCAACTTTGTGAGCTGAAGCCTAACTTCTGCCAATTGTGACACTGTCTAAATATTTCTCAACCTGACAGACACGCACCGTACAAGTATACACATTTGTACAGGTATGTGTGTGGCAGGTAAGGAGGGACGCACTTACCCCTTTATCGTTTGGTCACAAACACAAAAGGGGAACAAAACCGACACCCCGCATCTTTCCAAAAAGGCAACAACACAGCATGGAAGCTGTTGGGAAATCCCTAACAAGCTCAAAATGCAATGAGAGTCAACGCCTATCCCCGCTGACTTGTTAGGCCCCTGATTTCCTAGCACTAATGGGAGTATTTAAGTCATTTTCTATTGTCTCTCATTCAGGCGGGCATTACCCCAGTGGGTTTAACAGCTATTTAAGGATGTGGCTTAATGCCAAAGGAATGCCAAGATCATAACATTGAGTGACTGGTTGGTGCCAAGGAAGACTCTGACTGAAAAGGGCAAAGCTGCCTATTGCATCAATTTCATGTCAGATTACTCATGAAACACAGATACACTGACACTGATACACTAAAATCTAGCATTAGGCTTTCTATACTGATAACTAAAGCCCTGTTTGTATTATTGCAGGAACATACATGCTTTCTTGTAACAAAATCAATGTTATCATGCAGAACATTTCATTCATAACCTGCTAAAATTTATAAGAGCAACACAAAACGTTGCTGAAGCTCTCTCTACATGGCCGTCTTTGTTCCCACTGTCTCAGACACATGCTGCTGAGTCGCACTGAGCTAACATGAGCCAAGTCGAGCCTAGGGCTGAACATGCTCTCTCACTCACTCCACTTTCACACGGGCTCACATTGCACTGCTGTTTTCTTTAATTAACCCAGAGAGAAAACAGCTGACGGGGTCAACACCTTGCTCCCGCACGGCCACCACATATATGCACCTTTAGCTACTCTTTGAATGGTCTCAATGATGCTGGTGGAGAAACGAAATAGACAGCAAAGTGGGAAAAGACTAGGGGAGGCAACAAAAAGAACAAGACCCTTATGTTAATGACCTTTTCCAGCACATTTTCCACTTTGTGTAAAAAAAAAAATCCTGTGGTTTCTGGTGAAGATAACAACTCGAAACAGGAAATGGCCCTCATCCCTCCTCCCTCTTCCAGCCTTCCTCCACAGGCCTTCTCAAACACCTTGCACCCCCAGGACCAGACACCTCCAGCCTCTGGCTCTCACATCTTAATGAACGCTGAGGGAGAAGAGACGAAGAGCACATACACTTGGCACAAAACGGGCCAAATTGACTGGGCTTAAAACCTCTGAGCTTTTCAAAGGCAAAAAAGAGGAATTTCTCCCACTCTCCCAAATCCAACACTCAGGTCTTGTCAGACAACATGTGGAGAGCAATGGGGCCCTAAGAGTGGTGTGAGTGGTTTCAGGGGGTTGTAGTGTTTCACAGGACTTTTAACATAAGGCAAGGTGAGTTATATGCTTTGAAGTGTCTCTTACTCACTGGTGCTTAGTAAAACTGGAGGTTATCCAAGTTGCTTTGTGCATGCACAGGTTTTATTTTATGGACATGCCGGTTCCGTATATTGTGACCGTTCAATATTCTTTTACAATCACAATTTCCTGATGTGTGTGTGTGATAAGAGTTTATTATGAAATGTTAAACTGTAAAGTGTGTACTCACAAGCCATTTGATTTCTCCATCTCCTTCAGCTGATCTCTGACTGCCTTGTAGTTGGTCTGAATCAAACGCAGGCGTTCACGACGTTTATCATGAGCTGTCCTCAGCTCTTCATTCTCCTCCATCTGTAAAGAACAATGACAAGATTCCTTCACGAGTTGGGTAACTCAAATGAAAGTTAACTGAAGAAGGGAGCCCGCTGATACAGCAGTATAGGCATGAAATATAAGAAACTGACATATTTAAACTGGTTTGCAGCTGAAACATCTCAGCCTAACAGAAAACAGCAGGTCCAGATTCATTTCACTTTCCTTTCTCCCAGACTAATGCTTCCACTCTTACTGGTCAACTGAGACATCATTAAAACGAGGCATTTACATGACAGGTCACTGGTGCCACAGTACACAAAACAGGCCTGCACACCCACACAAGCATACTTTAACCAGCAAAGAAACTCACTCGCTGGAGTTACCAACTGATGTCCACCATGTGTTGTGATATGGGGTTGTAGTGGTGGGTTTGTTGCTGACTCTGTTGTTGACAGCTATTAAAACACAGCGAGATTGGGCTCCTGCTTTAAAGAAGGAGTTAAGAGAAGACAACATATAGATTTTTCTTGTCAGGGGCATCCCACCTCCCTCATCACATTGACCTTAACAGGGAGGGCGATGGAGAAAATACTTTCAACAGGCAGGACAAACAGAGGTGGAAAGAGAGTAAGGAAAGAGAGAAAGTGAGCTCATAGAAGTAGAGGGAAGAGAAAGACAGAGAACTGAGAAATTAGAAAGGGAGGAAAGAGAGAGAGAGAGAGAGAGAAAGAGAGAGAGAGAGAGAGTGAGAGAGTGAAGCAAAGGAAAAGTGAAAGGAAGGGTGCAGGACAGGTTTCTGCTTGAGTGGCCAAGGCTAGGGAGAGTTGTCGAGCGCTTTCTGAAGGGAAGGAGCTTGTTTACTGCTGATATGACACGGCTACCCTGCAGAGAGGGAAATGCGAGCCCTCGGCCCTGTTATTATTAACAAGGACAAAGAGAACAGAGAGAGCACACAAACATGTGCTGGACACACAATGGGTGTGCACACACGCGCAGTGCACATCCACACTACCGATGTGACAAGTATGGATTTTCCCTAGTGCAGATTATTCACCGAGGACATCTGCAAGACATCCTCAGCCCTTTCGAGCAGCCCCCAACCTCTCAAAAACAGGGCTTTAATGAAAGGGGCCAGACCAGAGCAGTGTTAACTGGTGGAACTAGAGGCTGAGGGGGGACACAGAGGAGTTGTGGCTGACTGATGGAGGGGTAGGGGGGTGGGATGGTGCAAGTGGCAGGGCATTAGCCACATCATGGCTTCCCAGGCTCCTTATAGAGTTTCTCCCTGGGCAGCCCAGCTCTGGTCATCAGGCCACAGACCCTTGCCCGCCGATCAATACGCCCCCACTCAGCCAGCATACACATGTGTGGACGTTCTCAAGCTGAAAAATAATTACACAGCAACAGCTACTTTTTACTTCAAAGTGTGAAGTAGAAAAAAAGGAGGCCGTTATTAAGAGAATTGTTTGTTTGCTGTTCGCAGCTAAGGTCAACATGTCAATGGTATGGCTGCCGTACCCAATTTGAAAAGCATTCTATTGGAAAGGACTGGATAGCTGCACAACAGTGAACTGAACGAAGCAAAGTACTGTACTGTAAGAGGCTGAAGGTAAGGTCTAAAGTGCAACTGATAGAGAGCATTTTGCTTATTGCCAGAAACAAGCAAAGGACAAAACCACTAAATCATGCCTTGAACAAATGCCCTCATTAATGTAGTCACGTTTTTCTGTGCATACCTTTGCTAAATGCCCCTCAACTGGTAGACAAGTAAATGGCACCATTAACTAAGACAGTCATGCGTGTTCTCTGAATCTATGTTGAGCATTACTGTCGAGGTGTCTGCCAGTGATGTAATTCAGACACTTCAGATCTGACAAGGAAATGGTGCCTAATGTTTTCCTGGGATTGTGTTCAAAGGGAGATGACCTTTGGATAATCACTCACTCGCTGGTCAGCTGCAAAGATGCAAAGAATAAAAAAAAAAAAGGCAGTGAGCTTTAGGGAAAAGTGCAACACAGGAGTGAAAATTAACTTTATTTTTTGCTTGCAGTCAGTCTGAGACATGGCAAACAACATGAGGATGAAGAATAGTGTAAGAAGAACATCACAGAGCATGTGAAGGTTAAAAGACCAATAAAGCTGATTCGTTTAAGCATAGGAAAAAAAAAAAAACAGCTGCATCCGTTTTCACCAGAGCGGCTTCTCTCCTGCTGCTTCACTGCCTACGCACACTCTGTGTGTGTGCACATGTATGTACGTATGTGTGAAAGACACCGTAAGAGAAGGTCACGGAGGAGGCAGTGGCAGCAGTAGTGCAATTGAACCCTTTGGAAACTACTGTTACTTTCTTGCAGACCTCTATATAACCCAGCAGCTGATAGCAGCAATCATATCGAACATAGTGGCCACAGCAACAAGCAGCTCCTTCAGGCCTGTCTGGTACTGCACACTAACAGATGACACCAAAATATACCAACAAATGTGCTTTATAAAGCAAACAATACCTTTGGGTAGTTCAATGTCACTTCAAGAGACACTGTTATGTGGGGATACACAGACAAAAGATGAAAACAGGAAAGGCAAAAACAATGATGAGGGATGCATAAAATAAAGAACATACAGTTAGACCTTAAAAAATGAAAGAAAGAAGCATACAGTAAACTTGGGGATAAATAAACTGTTATAAAAGAGATGGAAAAGATTAAGATATTACATTTATTTGTATACATTGACAAACAATTACCTTCAATTGCAGCAGCTCCTCGAGGTCTTGAATCCTCTGTTCTGCCTCTTTTCTCCTCTCACTTCCGAACCCCACACTGCCAGCTGGAGACAGGGACCTGGACCGGTGCACAGGTGCACCCTGGGAAAGGTAAGCAAAGAAGCACTGGGGTGGGAGCTTGAACACACTTCACTTACACAAACAGGCACAAACACATGCAGCAATTAACATCTGTAGAAACACTGAGTGAATGCCAATAATGGAATTATCTATGTTCACTCCACTCCCCTCTCACCTTGAGTAAAACATGAGCATTGTCTTCCTTGGTACACACATATGCACACAAAAACAAACACGCTGCCAGAGGAATAAAGCAAGCTCGAGCAGCGGTCCACAGAAGCTGAAGGGAGGAGGTTCAGTCTTTGCGTGTGTCTGTGTGTGTGTGTGTGTGTGTGTGTGTGTTTGGAAGCAGGAGTTGCAAGCTGAGAGCAGCAAAGGTTTCTCCCTGCGACTGGCTAATGAGTATGTTCATTTCCATTTACATTGTTTCTTTGACAATAATGATGTCCCATTAGGGGAGACTAAAGGGGCTATAGATTCCAGAATGTGCTGGGCTTCATTACAAGAGGTGGTCAGGGAGGCCGCTCTAATTGCTCTGCTAGGGGCCTCCAGGTTACACTTGATAGGACAACTGGAAGAGCCGCCGATTAGGAGGGGGTGCAGTTTGCTTGCCAGCCTCTTCTGTAGAAATAAATAAAGAAATAGAGAAGTGCTGGGGCCGCGCTGTAGAAAAGCAGTGGGAACAATATGCTAGTGGAATATGAATATGAAAGGATAGTAGGCCCCCTGTAGTGCCGGGCAGGGCTGACCAGATGGCAGGCTAAAATATGCAATGTGACTAAATGCACAACAGTCCTTGGGTAGAGGAAGATGAGGAGTACAGGAGGAGGTGGTGAAGGTGGAGTGGGGAGGTTAATGAGAGGATAGTGGATCAGTAAAACCTAACCACCCTTCCCCTCCCCCTCCAAAAAATATGTGTTTTGATCGCTGTTGACAAGCTCTGTTGCCTATTAAAGTCATTAAGATTTCAGCCTTTTCTGATATTGCAACACCTGTTGTTACGGCTGAAACAAGAAATATAGGTAAATAACTCAAGCCCTAGTGTCCTAAGCGAAATCATGCACTAATTAAGCACCGGGGGAAACAAACATGTCTTGGTGGCTAACTGGGGATTTATGCTTCAGCGGTAATTCTACACTTTAGGTATGATGTAACCGCAAACCCCTCTGAAACCCTATGGCGTAACCTCCCTAGAAATGTAACTATACGTCACCTCGACGCAGCCTGCAACTACTGTGACCGGCCTATTTAGTACCGTAGATTCCTCCTGTGCATTTCCAGCTACTTTGTCGCTGCAGTTTTTGAATTTTTCAGTGAGAGAATAACAATCATCATCTCAATATAAGGAATAATAATCATAGCATCAATATAAGCACTCACAAATGCCAGCAAACCCCTGGAGGGAGATTGCTGAAACTATCAGAATGTACGTGAGGAAATGTACAAAGAAGTGGAAAAACTTGAGGGACAAATATGTTTGCCCCCGAAAAAAAATGACCAAAGAAGAGCGGGGACCCAGGAGGGAAAAAAGTCCAGGCATTTTGTTTGTTTATCGGCTGGCACCGCATAGAAAACACTGGGACACTGCCACACTGTAATTAACACGTAATGCATCAGCACAAGCATAAATGCGGGCAACGACGTCGGTCACTTACGTAGGTTACGTCAAAGGCTCTACAAAGATTCACCGCAGAAGTCTGAATCAGGCCTTACTCTGTCAGAACTACAATCAAAAAAGTGCAGCTTGTATATCTGTTCACATAGCAGCTTGGCAAACTTTAAAATATGATTACCTCAAAGGTCTCCATTCTCAAAAGTGAGTAAAAACATATTTCTGCATGATAATACATAACATAATACATAGCATGATTGAACGGTGTTACATGGCAACATGAAATACATAAAAACAATGGATTCTGATTTCTTTGCATTGTTCTTCATAAATCCCTTGTGTGTGGGTCCACAACTGAAATCCTTCACGAGTGCAAACTTCACCAGTAACAGAGAAAACTACTGTTTAGAGAGGCACTAACAGAACACAAATATTGTTCACTGAATAGCAACTGCTAAAAAAACGCTACTATACATGTTTACAAAATGGGATTAGATATTAAGAATTTTTTTATATTAAGTTTAAGAGCACATTTGTCACTTAATTAGTTATAACACGTTTCCTATAGCTTTACTATTACAGAATGTGTATTTAAAAAAGAACATCTGCTTGTGACATTAATATATACACTATGTATGTGTGCTGGGGAATGTGCTCTGGGGCTACAGTTGACTCCAGTGACCTGGCGGCCAGGTTTTGCTAACATGCCTGCATGGGTGCCAACCATGTGTTCTAACTCAGCCTTAATGACTCTATGCAACTAATTAGCAGATTGATCTGCATATTCCTGATGAGTGGCAGGCCAACTGGCTTAGTCTGTCTATACAAGGGGGAAACACAGATTCCAAAAGGGGAATCCAAACCAACTCAAAGTCCTAAACCTAAAAGTAAAGATGAGCAATTAGTAAGTGCATGACATACTGCAGACAAACTCTAAATTGGTTTTCAGGTAGAAATATAAATTGTGAATGATATTTAATACTTAACTGAATGACAATAATTTTTAATGAAGGTGAGAACCACGTGAGATAAACTGCTGTGTGTTTGTTTAAAGTTCACGGTAAATTAATAAAATGGTAACACTAACTAATGACTGACATTTTGGTGCAGATGTTCTCTCTGGTCCAGTTGGATGCCTGTCTGCTGCTGGACCAGAAGACACATGAATGCCCTTTAATTGTGTGAGAAGCGACATTGATGTTAATGTTTCACAAGACAGGGCTAAAGGATAAAAAGCAGAGAACACGAGACACAGAAGGCTGTCCTCGCCATTTACCTCAGCTCAGCAGCTGCCTGGTGGTCATGGCCTGACCTGTGCATAACACCCTGTAATAGCTCTGTAAACATGAGAGCGCAATGCAGAAGGAGGGACAAAGGGCATATATAAGAGGGAAATGATGAAAAAGGCTTGTATAAAAAGAGAGGTGTTATGCACGCTAACGTAAAAAAGGAAAGAAACATTTCACTGAGTGCCCGCCTCCCTTCACCTCCCCTCCACTTTCTATCTGACAGAGACACTGAGTCACTGTCATCAATGGGTTTCTTTATGATTGCACCAGGATGTCATGTGTGCATCTGGAGATATCAAAATTAAATGTGTTCAGATTCCCTGGTGACTAAAAATGTTGACTACACATACAGGCAAGCACTGTTACTGGGCAAACTTTAAAAAAAAAAATGCATAAGTTGTAGTTCAAGCTTGAGGTAAATCATGCTGAAAAATGGTCCAATCTACAAGGCTAAAATAATGTTAAAAATTCACAATGTTGTTTCTAATACAAACTCTAAGTAGTTTTGTAGTTTTGAACTTGAAAATAAACAGTAATCATAATTCACTTAAACCATTTTTCATGAAATCTTTCAAATCAAATTTTCCACATCAAAGTAGACTTTCTTCACTCACATCATGTGACACA
>VUQS01008573.1:17933-28456 GCA_015108495.1 Heterochromis multidens
AGACATACAGAAGATAGCTTTTTTAAAATGGCCAACATCATTATAACACTTACTGTATGCAGCAAATTGTGAGCCATGCACTACTGTGTACTGCTCGACACAGCCAATAATCCCATTTCACTTTGGGCATTGAGTAAAACCGCAGAAAACTGATTCCAAGGTGGAAACGGTATGCTGCACAGAAGACTCTTTTCCTCAGCTGCTGCCCTTCCAGTTTGTTATATCAGTTTAAACGGAGAGTAATGAAGCATAACAAGTTTATAGTTTCTTTAGTTTCTGCTACTAGAAATTATTCAAGATTTACAGTAAGGCTGGACATGTTTTATGAAATTAACAAGTTTACTTGTTTAAAAGTAATCAGAGTTTTTACAGCTATTGGCCAGGAGATGTGAACATGCCACTGTGCTACAGGAAGAATCAATCTATTTGTTGCAGCCCTTTGAAGATGCAGCTTTGTAGTGGAGGAATAAAATGCATCCATCTTAAATTTCATTCAGTTAAATAAAAGCTTCATTTAATTTAAAGCGGTTATTTCGATTTAAAGCTCTCCGTCTTTCATTTGACATCTGTTTCCATAAATGTTGGCCCAGCAGCTTTAATATGATCATGTGCCTGCATTAAAATCTCATTTGTAAACGTATGTACAATATGCAGTAAATGTGTGAGTGAATGTGTGGTCAGGGGCAGAAATAACTGCACTGTTAAAGTGACAGGCGGGATTTCCTTTGTCATAGATCAAAAGCCAAGTTGAGCTTTTATTGAAACTGACAACAAATGCCCTGATTTCCACTTCAATAGATCTAATTATGATTCACCTTATTATTTAGTGTAATAGGATATCAAAAAAGGACTCTGATTTAGGATATCAGCAGCGGGATAGACTGATTATGTGTGTGTGAGTTGTGTGTCCTAAGGCAAGCATAAAGGAAGCTCATCAAATGTCAATACTATTTATTTATTTTGCACGGTATAATTACATTACATGAATAAACTGCCAGAACAGAAGCACTTCGATTTAAGATACAATGAGGACAGCGGCTTAAATCAAACAACGTGTCTTCAGGCCAGCTTTCGAGTGAGTGAGACCATCTAGAAACATGTCCTGCCAAACTTATGAGTGGAATACTGAGAAGATCAAAAGCTTCTTTCTTGTTCATAATGTACTGCTGAAGCGGTAAATTAGCCAGTGCCTGAGCCCAAGGCATGCGTGAAACCAGCAGCACACGCCGGCTTGGTCACAGTAGGAGGGACATCTGTGTGTGTGTGTGTGTTGGGAAGTTCAGGACAAAGGTTGGCAGAGGCTGGGTCTGATAAATCATATGATTCTCAAAAGACAGTCTCCTTTATATCCCTTCTCTGTGGCTTTGATCTAATCTGAACAAAACGGTAATGGATAAGTGTGAGTATGTTAGCTGCTCACCCACGTGTTGGCTTTGGCATAATTACCAGTAGTATGTGCTGACCTACCTGCTGTCTTCTGATGGAACTGGCAGATCTCTGATGGAAAGTACTACCCTCTGGCCTGGGATATGAACCTCGAGTAGAGGCCTGGTCAGAGTTAGGGATAGACCTCTGGGCTGCAGCATCAGCCTGCTCTGACACCACCGCCTGTGAGAAAAGAGAGACAGTGCTATGTTGGTGTTTGAAAGGCAGAAAAAAGTGACTGACAGAGACAGGCTTATAGAAAACAGAGCCTTGGTTTGGTGACAATTGTTATTTTGTCAAGCAAATGCCAGAAAACTAGTGATATAGTAATCCTCAAATTTGAGTATTTTAGAGTAGATATAATGAATTGTGAGCTGTAACAAATACACTCACTGGCCACTTTATTAGGCACATTTGCTCGTTAACACAAATATCTAATTAGCCCATTACATTGTAGCAGCTCAATGCAATTAGACATGTAGACATGGTCAAGACACCCTGCTCAAGTTCAAACTGAGCATCAGAATATAGAAGAAAGGTGATTTAAGTGACTGAATGTCTCATGGTGCCTGACAGGCTAGTGTGAATATTTCAGAAACTGCTGATCTACTGGGATTTGGCTGCTCAACCATCTCTAGGGATTAGAGAAAGTAGTCCAAAAAAAGAGAAATATCCACTGAGCAGCAGTTATCTGGGTAAAAATGCCTTGTTGATGCCATAGAAGAACGGACAGACTGCTTCAAGTTTATAAGAAGGCAACAGTAACTTAATTAACCACATTACAACCAAGGTATGCAGAAGAGCATCTCTGAACGTACAACATGACGAACCTTGAAGGAGATGGGCTACAGCAGCATCTGTCAGCTAAGAACAGGAAACTCAGGCTAAAATCCGCATGACTCCATAAAACTGGACAGTAGAAGATTGGAAAAACGTTGCCTGATCTGATGAGTCTTTTTTCTACTGTGGCACTGGGATAACAGGGTCAGAATTTGGCATAAACAACATGAAAGCATGGATCCATCCTGCTTTGTATCAGTGGTTCAGACTGGTGGTGTAATGATGTGGGGGATATTTTCTTGGCACACTTTGGGCCCCTTAGTACCAACTGAGCATCATTTAAACACCACAGCCTACCTGAGTATTGTTGCTGACCATGTCCATTCCTTTCTGACCACAGTGTACCCATCTTCTGATGGCTGCTTCCAGCAGGATAACACGCAATGTCACAAAGCTCAAATCATCTCAAGCTGGTTTCCTGAACATGACAATGAGCTCACTGTACTCAAAGTGGCCTCCACAGTCACCAGATCTCAATCCAATTGAGCACCTTTGGGATGTGGTGGAACAGGAGATTCGCATCATAGATGTGCAGCCGACAAATCTGCAGCAACTATGTGATGCTATCACATCAATATGGACCAAAATCTCTGAAGTATATTAATAGCATCTTGCTGAATTTGTGCCATAAAGAATTAAGACAGTTCTGAAAGAAAAAAGGGGGAAAAACCCACACTAGCAAGGTGTACCTAATAAAGTGACCAGTGAGGGTATATGTTCCCATGTACATAACGGCAAGCTATTAATAAATTAATATTGTGCTGGGTTTTTTTTAAATTGGTTTGTTTAATTCAGTTTAAGGCTTACTTAAGCTTAACCAAAGCAGAGTACACTCTGCTCTGAATGCTTTCCAGTGTACAAAAGACTGTTTCTTAATTCTGTCACTTTCTGTTTTGTGTATCATAATGGTAACTGAAGCAGTTAAAAATGTTTCCAAGCTCTGAAAATGATAATATTTAACACAAAACAGAAGTCTTAAAAAAAATTGTTATGAGGTGTTTTTTCCAGCATTATTAAACATCAGGAAAATAGAAAATGATAATCCTATGGAAATGGAGAAAAAGCAAACTTCTTTGTGTATTTACAGCAGTCATGTACTGCACTGCATTGTAAATGGGATACCAGTTTGCCTACTGACATGGGTCTTAATACAGTTGTGCCAACAGAACACTGAGTGAAAAACCACAATCATGTCACAGACATAATGCAGTGGGCAAAAAAGCAACCTATATTTCCACTTTTGATTGAATCTATGGTGGACAAAATTAACTAAAGGAAAGTTGACAAAATTACACTTAGGCATATTGTCGAGACAGTGGTGTAAAACACTCTAAATCAACTAAAACCTAATGCTTGCTAGCAGTCGACGTTCCAAATATGTCAACCATGTAGTTAAAAAGATTGACAACTTTTGTTCACTGCTGTCAACACCCAGGTGTTTCATCTAGCCAAGAGATAGTAATCTGCCACCTCCACTATTGCAGAGACAAATATTTAATAGCCACTTTCTAGCAGCATCTGCAAACCTTAGGACAGAGTACTGACAATCAACACTATAACCAAAGGTGGCAAGGATAACGTATAGGGTCAACAGAGTATCTTGTAATGTAAACACACCCACAAATTATTGTACTTGCATGTGTACACTTTTATAGAATAAAACAACATAAGTATCAATTTTACACTGCCCATGTCACTTAAACTTTAATCTTCACTCTTTAGCTGCCGTTGTTATGAACATTTCATATTATAATGGTGTCTGTGTGTGCGTTGTTGTGTAAAGACATTATAGCTTTAAGGACAGCATGAATTCTGCCCTAGACGTAGTTATAATCCACTGCCAAAGGACAAGCACTGTATACACAGTTTGTACAAACTCAGACAATCCCTTTAATAGTTCAAAAACTCATCCACATACCTCTTGACTATATCACCAGCACATATTCACACCTTCTTAAATCATAAATAAAAAAGTGTGAAACTCAAAAAAAAAAGAAAAGAAAGAAGCCTCGCCTGCTGCTATCAACAACAACACTTCGACTCAACACATCAAATCAAAGCCCTTTGACAAACAAAGGCCTTCACTACTGTGTTGTACTGGGAGGCCAAGTCATGAAGAAAACCACACAGGATGTCATCACCTTTTTTTCCAACAAGTCCTGATTGCATTATCAGAAACCTGGCATCTGGGCGTGACCTTGTTAACTGCCAGGGTAATCAACTTTAACCAAAGGGGAGGAGAGGGGATGATAAATTATTAGTGAGGAAGATTTTGTTCATGTTTTATTAAATTGGCCTGTCAAAGGGGGTTGGTCAAATTATCTGGGGCCTCGTTTATTGGAGGCCGGCCATATTGGCGCATCTGTTACAATTATTTATAATTTCCAGGCAAGCAGGAGGAGGATGGAGTGCGTTTTTCGGCATCAGCCACATAAAGCAATTTAGAAATTAACTGATGCAGGAGTGTCTGACTTTTCTTCCTCGTGCATTCTCTCTCGTCACCTTCCTGATTTTCATCCAGCAGAAAACAGAAAAGCTGGGAAGCTGTAAAAGAGCAACAATATAAAAAAGAAAAAGCAAACACATTACATGCAGCTTCGAGTAAACCAAGAGACGGCGCGAGAGCATGAGACTGAAAAAGAAGACGAGAGCATGCAGGTGTGTTGAAAAAAAAAAAAGAGCAAGAGATTGGGAGGAGGCTGAGGGAGGGAGGGGAAGGAAAAAAAAAAAAAAAAGAGAGAGAAAAGCCGGTCTTGGTAATTACTGAACACGATTAGGTTCTTGGGGGAACTTGTCTGGCACTGGCGGCCCTCACATGTGAGGATGCGGCAGGCAGGACCATATGGAGCGAGGCTTGTGATTGTGCTCCCTGAAGCTCGTGACCCGTCTGCTGCCGAGCCCTTGAGCTGAATGTGAAATGAGACTTGCCAGGCCTAATGTTCTACACATGCACCATTTATGCCACAAAACAAATCTGATCACTGTTAATTATGGAGTAGCTATAATCAGGAGGGGCTCCCACCCACACACACACACACAAACCCACCCACTGCATGGATACACAAACGCATGCTCACACAATCACATTCGAATACATCTGTGGAGCGACAGCATATGCGAAAGTGATTGGATAGGCCCAAGAAGTGAGGACTGTGAGGAGCAGGCTCTCAGGCCGGGTGCACTTTGTATTCAAGACAGTGATTCTTCATAGAGCGTGTGTCTTTGTGCATAGATGGATGAGTGTGTGTTTTAACTGGCAGCACAGTGGAAGGGGACTTAATAGAAGGACAGCACACAGCAAGTAGGATGTAAGTGCGTGTATGTTTTCTGAGTGTGTACCCAACCCTGAGTCCTCCCACACAGTCTGTTTGACCTGAGTGTATGTGCTAGAACGAGTGAGTGTATGTTTCTGCAGCGGCACATGGCTGTGCTTCATTAATGAGGCGAGCTGTGCTACACAGAGTTTCTCATCTAATGAGAGCAGTTGAGCTTGTAAAACACACCACTGGCATCTATGTCATTAGTATGTCTCTGGCCCTGGACGTGAGCCAGCTCCAAACACTCACCCACACGCACACACAGCAAACACATGTTGACAGCAATATTTACTGATAATACACACTCACAACCCAAACTCATGTAGACAATACTACTTACTGACAACACAATCAGCACACATAATGTGCGTGACTGACAAAAACTACATTATATTTTGTCATTTTAAAGATTAATTTAATTCATAACCTTAAGACAACATTTTCACACCAAAAAGTTGCATATGAAAAAAGAAATGTGTAAATACAACCATATGGTTGCGATAACGTTTAATGTACTCTAAAGGAGGTCCTGCCAGTTGAGTTAAAGGAAAGGCTTTCTGCTTCAAAGCTCAGTCACACTACAGCAAAAATAGGACAGCAATATCCTTGTGCCTAGGAAAAATTGCCCGGTGACTGCAGTGAATTGTTTTTGCTGTCATAGACCGATTGCAAGTAGTTGCGGTGACCAACTGGTTGCTCAGAAGTTGAAGGTGTTCCACACTCAACCTCTGAGCAAGTACTTTCAATCATCTGGTGGGGGGCAACCTGGTTCCAAACAATCGCGGTCCAACTCGGAATGTCTGCAATCAATTTCAGACAGAATGGTGAAGGTTTGCAAATAATTGCCGTCTAATTTATAAATACAGAGACTGCAGACACGTTTCAATCAATCTGAGTCATCTGCAACATGTCTCTTTGCAATAGGGAACATTACTCAACTGGTTGCCAACTGTTGATATTCTGGTTATACTCCTATATAAAAGCAAGGTTGCTGGTCATCTATGTCATTTTGAATTTAAATCGCAGTCCTGTAGAAACTAGGTCACTATTTGTGGAGGAATTCCTGATTTTGTTGTTCACTTCATCTATGAGGTTCTGGCTGGACTCTGAATCTAAGTAGTTAATGTTAATTTCTGTGTATGTAGATGGCAACAGAGAGCATCAGATTTGCAATATTCACCGATTTAATCACAGTTAATTACTGTATTACCACAGATTGCATGTCATTGCCCACTTGACTCCATTCAATCGCAGACTTACTCTGTCTCATTGTCTTTTTACCACCGTCTTGATGCACCAAAATCACTTTGAAGACGGCAACTGACTGCAAGTGGTCACAGACCTGGTGCCGGTCCTCGAAGCAACCATTTCAAAGGCAACAAGATCGCAAGCTCATTGCTCACGGTTGCAGTAATTCTGGTCGTGCTACGGTCTCCAACCACTGTTGGAAACACGACCTGTGAGATGGACAAAAAAAAGTGCTACATTTATCACTGCTTTCAATCACATTCTCCACAAGTACAATGATGTGCATTCAAGGTTAAATTCATATATAAACTGATTTCCACGCTCCTTCTTTTAATTGGACTTTCTTTTATAGTTATTAGGGGTAGCAATATCATAGCAACTTGTTACTATAATGATACCTTGCCCACAATAACAATGCTATCATTATACAGTATTCTGTGATACTCAGTGTACTGTACTGTATTACAATACATTGTAATATCTATGCAACTGATAATTAAAAAAAAAGAAAAAAACCCTAAAAAGGCAAAATGTAGGAATTATAAATTTCTTTATTGCATTCTTGTGTCAGTATCTGCTTTTGATTTGCTTTACCGCCCTGCCAGCCATTTTCCACCTCTGAGTTTCTCCGTCACCACAAGTCAGTTCCTTTAGTTCAGTTTACAGACTTTCATTAGGGAAGTGCCACCATTAACTGAAGTACTGATAATATATTGCAAAATGATTCTTATATGATGTACTGTAGTACTATTTTAAATTCCTTAATCCTTATTCTATTTTACAGAGCACTACAAAGTCAGACAGATTAAAAATTCAAGATCTGCACAGTGCTTAAAAATACAGAAATAAAAAAAAAATACAATATTGTGAACCCCTGGACTACATACTAAACTCATCCTTGTATTTTTTGACTGTCTGTTCAGCTTTTAGTTGAAAACTGATTCCATGTTTCTTCGCAGCATTATGTTTTCATCCTTTTCAGTTGATGACTGCCATTAATGATGATGATGATCAAAAGAAATGCCTCACCAAAGCCAAAGGTGACCTGACAAAAACGGTGGGTGTATAAATTTATGCACGTGTGTGTTTCACTAGCACTTTAATTATACATCTAAAAGCGTTTAAATTAGCCAACATTAATAAAAACCCAGGAGCAGATGTTAAAAAATTATCTCAGCAAGATAAGGGAGATGCAACATGTGGGGTTCTTTCAATTTATTAAAAAAAAAAGGAGGGAAAAGCCCGGTCATGTCTCTAAATGTTGTTTCTGTGCTTCCGGCTCAGTCTATGAAAACCATATGAGACTTTACTGCATTTCATGTATCATTATAATAAAACTGCATTCAAATGTCTATGGACACGTTTTTTTTTAAAAAAGAAACACAGGTGTTACATTAACATTAGCACTGCTCTGCTAAGTGTCCTAGTGAGATAATGAGACAAACCAAAGCAAACAAAAAAAACCCCAAACCAGCCAAAATGAATTCAACCAAAATTAATTTCATTATTTATACGTGCAGTGCTCCTTCTGTGACATGTATAAATATTTTTTTTGAAATAGGCCATTAAAAAAGTTTCAGTAAACACTTCAAAAGACACAGGTGCATCTTCCTATTATATTTAGACCAAACTTTTCTGGATTGAATGTGCATGCTTAATTTTCTCTTTCCAATGTTGATGAGAGAATAACCACTGCTTTGAATGACTGCCCACACAATTAACAACTTACCACTCATTTACTGTGGTGATGATTCCAGAAAGCCTGAGGTCTGCTGTGGATTCTAATGTTGGTCTTTAATCACAGCTCAGCTCTGATAGTAGCCAAACTCTAACTAAACTACTGTAAATACAACGATGCAGTTAGACAGTTCTAAATAATGAAATGTTCAATCTAGCTAGTTTTTGTGTTCGCTAATGAGGGAGCCTGCTCTGCATCTAGATTGCGATGGTGACCACCCAAACTGGCAACCCAAGCCTCCCTAACCTGGCAATTTGTTCAGACAGCAGCTCGTTGTGCATGGGGGTCATCCAGGTGCCTGATGATCAGCCAGGCCCTACAGCTACAAGATCAGGGCGTCGGGCCATCTACAGCCTGACATGGAGATGTTTACACTGTTTTCTAAATTCAGACACAGACAAATACACACACATTGGACAACTACCTAAGCATAGGAGCAATTAGTTGATTTGTTGATTGACTAAAAAATGGTGATGATCTATCTAATCTATCAACACACACACACACATAACATATACCTTATAGAGACAGATTGATGGATATTTATATGGATGGATGGATGGATATTTTATTTATATGTCAACTGATTTTACAGTCCTCATCTAATGAGAGTGAACTGATGTAGAAGGTGACGTTATTCAACCAGAAATCAGCCTGATTGACATCAACGGACAGCTACGCAGAACAGTTTGGTCATGCCACACATCATCCACATTAAGCCTTTGTAAAGTCTTGTTCAGCTTCCTGTAAAGAGTTAACTTTGCATAAGACAAGAGAGAACACACAATCTTGGTGCGCAGCATGGAAGTGTAACACACAATAGGTGTTATTCCTCTCACCCACCCCTCCTCCTTTATCCCCATCCCCACCCCCACCAAAACCACTGCGGGTGGGGTGTTCAAAGCCGTCGCTCCGGTCCATATTCAAATGAGCACTGTGTCTCCCCCCTGTGCTCCTGTTGCGATCAGCACTTTGATCACCTCCAATGGTAACTTCCACCAAAAACATTTAAAATTAAAATCAAATCTGCCTTAACAACCCAAGCATTTGAATTTAACAGGTGTTCGGGAGGAAGTTGTTACAGAATTTGCGATTATGTGCTCGGATACACACACACGTTCAGTCAAATATACAACCATGCAGACACAGACGTATGCACACGTACGCACAACCTGTCAGTGAAATTAGAGAGTGGGAAATAGAAAGCCCTCCTGACTGAGTGCTATACCTTGGGATACCTGATCTGTTCACTTTGATATCAGTAGGTAAGAAAGTTAAAGAAACAAATCAGCCAGACAGCAGCTACATGTGTTCAGTAAACAAAAGTTATCATTTATTCTGAGCCTTGGTTATATACATGATATTTTTCTAATTATTTCCAAGTCCTGCAAATGTGCGAGCTGATTTTTCACTCTGACCTGAGTGGCAAAGAGACAAGAAAACACACATACATATATCAATAAGCCACATTAAAACTGCTTGCCTCAAAATGGTACATGTCAAAAAAAAAAAAAAAACATCTGCATAAATGCCAGGACCCAAGGTTTCCCAGCAGCACACTGCATTGTAACGAGATGATCGATGTTATTCACTTCACCGGCCAGTGGTTTTAATGTTGTGGCCAGTCAGTGTATGAGCCCACACTACACATACAGAGCACTAACTGCATCTACTCTAAATGTAGTATTAATTACTGTGGGAACACTACAGTACTGTATTTAATTACTGACTAAATGATCCATTTATATTTTACCGCTGGTTGAATTAAGAGGGTTAAGTGAGACAGGTTCATTGTAACTCACTTAACATTTGAACTGATATCTTCTAACTTGCACAGTCTGGGAGCAGCACTTTCAGAAAATCAGCCAATCAAATTAACGAATTAAACGCTGCGGAGGCACAAACATTTCTCAGCCGCTGCAAAAAAAAAAAAAAAAAAAAAGAATTGGGCTGCA
>VUQS01008587.1:9072-20619 GCA_015108495.1 Heterochromis multidens
TAGAGGGAATATTTTTACAGTGTTTTTTTATTTATGATTTTTAAGCTGATAACCACCTACTTGTTTTCAATTAATTCAGGATAAAATATTTTTTCAGCATTTTACAAGATTAAAAGAGGCTCAGAGTCAATGCCAGACCCTACAGACTGAACAAGAGACATTGAGGCTGAAGCTGAATGACAGAGAGAAGACGATAGATGTTCTAAGGTTCCAGATGACAGTGCAGCACAGCCACACTATTGATGGTCTTCAGCAGGAGAACAGCCTCCTCAGCAACCAGCTAAACCAGCACAAGCTGGAGATGCAGCAGCTAAAGGTCAGAAGCCAAAATTTGGTCCACGCATCTTTTTTTTTTTCTCTGTCTCTCTCTTTTTCCTATTGATATCTCTTAATGACACTTTTCCTGTCTGACTCTTCTTCTTGTTACCATTTGCCGGTCAGGATGAGTTAGATCACCATAAGTCCCGTCTGGCTGCTGTAGAACATGAGAGGCGACAGCTTGAGGCCTCTGTGGCTGAGCAGAGTCAGCGCGTCCGGGAGGAGACTCTGGAAAAACAGCAGCTTACTACCCAGCTGGAACTGCGACATGTGCAGTTAGTCAGCCTTACTAGTGAGTTGAATGTATATCCCTACTAAAAACATTATCCAATTATGGTGGCTACAATTCTGAAACAAAGACGGAAATCATGATACAAACATTTACAGTATCATGTCACAGTTTTCATCTTTCTTATGGTATCTAGGAAAGAATTGTTGATGCCTGGTTAAAACATAATAGTCTGGTGAAAGTTTAAATGTCTAAATATGTTGTTCAAGTGATGAATGAACTGTAAATACATCTGAATAATGGAGTTTTTTTCTCTGTTGATTGTTGATCAAGTGATCCGTGGTTAACAAAAATCTGAATTTTTTTGTTATTTATCCCCTTTAAAGAAAAACCGCATAATGAGCCAACCTGTGGTTTAGGAGAATTGTTATACCTTTACTATCTGTCACGTGTAGTTTGTCTCACTATGTAATGGAATGTCTTTAAAAGGTTTAGGTTTTAGTTAAATTAAAGTTAATTTAGATAGCACTTAAAAATATCTTCGCAATAAGTGCCCACAAGTGTTTAAAGATGGCCATTAGTTTTGTGCTTAATTACCTTGAATGATAGGTCCTGGCTGACTTGATGCAGCCATGTTTGGTTTGGACTCAGTTCTATTAGAGAGTGGGGAGATGGATAGTTATTTTTGTTTTTATTTACCTTCATTTTACCAGGAAGTCCTGTTAAAATAAAATCTTTTACCAGAGAGACCTTGTCCCATTGCCCTCACAGCTGTACTTCCACAAGCAGCAGCATCCAGGTTAAAATAGAAATGTGTTGGTTGCCACATAGTATAGTATTCTGACAATGTTAATTTTCTCTATATCCAGGGTTTTTTTCTGCATATAAAAATGGTCCCTATCAAAGAGGTCTTGGACTTACACCAAAAGAAAATCACTTACTAAGTGATTTAAGCGGGGCTTAATTTTCTCAAACTTAAAATACCTGATTGTTTATCAAATGGACAAAAACAATAGGAGAATGCAAAGCCTTCTGTTAAATGTAGGAACACAGCGTAAACCCTGTATATTGTAAGTTAAGCATCCATCTCTGGGTCGTCTGATACCTCTAACCAGGAAACTGCTGAAGTCAGGACTTCCATTCACCAGGAATTAGAGATCACGGTGCTGTTTCTAGAAAAAGTTCAGCTCTCATGGCTTTTAGTCAAATCAAATTATCTTCTTGTCATGCTGTGTTAAGAAAGCAAAGAATCATGTTTGGTATGTTTACACTGTCAACCAACCCCTTCTGTTGTAGTGTGTGTTTGCTTACGTGTATTTCTCTCCATGGACGTAACACGTGTTTGTCCGGGCACGATTTCAGAGGAGCACAAGGAGCTGCAACGGCTGCACAGCTGTAAGAACGAGGAGCATGAGGGTGTGGTGCTGAATCTTCTAGACCAGATCTGGAGCACCTTGAGGACCCTCAAAGGGGCTGATGGAAATGGTTTGATCGATGTTTATAATTTAAACTGAGACTTAATTAAAAGTCCTCATGAACTAATAAAACTCTGAAGAAACGCCTCTGATTTTCACCTAAACTTGATCCGGTGAACAGATTACAGTGAAATACTTTCAGGTTAGCGACCTTTAGTATCACAGAGACATTTTGCATTCCAGAGAACAAAAAATTTTTATATTAGTGAAATGTATTAAATTTACTTTATGTCCTCCCGTGCCTCATTTAAGTCCAAGAGATCTAATCTGGCATGTCCAATAGAAGAGCTCTGTGATTTATGTTGCCGTCTTTCTGTCCCATGGTTTTGACTCTGCCTCAGGCCTCCAGGTAGCCTTGGACATGCAGAAGGAAATCACTGCTAGGAGAAAGCAGGTTGACTCCGTGCAGGGCAGAATTCAGCATCTGGAAGAGAAAGTGGAGAAGCTGAATCAAGTGAGAATCATGTTAGCTTTTGACAAGTTAGCTGTTCATGACATAGCAATAAAAATGTCTCAATTGGTACTCTTCAAATATACAGCACACTCAGGTTTTCAGGGGTTTTTTTTTTCCAATTACTTTTTCATTTTTTTCTAGTTCTACACATACATCTGAACTGAGATCATCATTTTCTCAATGTCTTTGTTCTCTTCTTTTCCAGGAGAAACAAGACCAGAACCTGGAGACCCAGCGTCAGCTCCAGGAGCTCACCTTCATCAGGGAAGAGAAGAGGCAACTTGCCAATGAGCTGGAGGTGCTTCGCTCCAAAGATCAACAGTTAAGGGACCGGATCAGTGAGCTGGAGGCAATCCTTCACAAGGTAGCATTCATTTGCACTTTATTTAGTCATTGCACAATTTTTGACACCTGCAGTTTTTAGAAGCGTGAATATGATGGTGACTGCTTGAAACATGCTGACTTTTGAGTATAAGCAGTGTGCAGTGAAGATAAAGATTTTATATTAAAATATGCTTTCTCCTAAGTTGCAGTCATCTCTTGATGGTAATTGTTTTCTAAACACATGCCACATACCTGAAGAAGATCCTGTGGATTGAAACCTTGCACGGATGTTTTTAAGAATCAAATTTTAAGTTGTAGCTAAATAGTGTGCAGACTTTTCCCATTTTTCACAATATACTGTTTTGTTTTGTTTTGTTTTGTTTTGCACAGGAACCTAAAAATTTGCTGACACTGTTTAATAAAATCATAAAATACTCTTTACTCCTCTAAATATGGTCTGTACTTTGACAGGGCCGTTGCAACACCTTGATTGTTTTCTTTTTCAGCCATTCTGTTATAGATTTGCTGCTGTGCTTGAGATCATTGTCTTGTTGCATGACCCAGTTTGAATACTTTGGTATACAGAGGAGTCGACTCAGTGACTGCAAGGGGCCCAGCTACAAAACAAGCCAAAATCATCACCCCTCTACCCATTGACCGTTGGTACGAAATGTTTGAGCTGATAATGTTTTGTTTGGTTTTCACCAAATGTGCATTATGGCCAAGCATCACCACTTTGGTCTCATCTGTCCAAAGGACGTTGTTACAGAAGACTTGTGGTTTGTGCCTTGCTGCCTTGTTCTTTTTGAAGAGAAGATGCTTCTCCTGGAAACCCTTGCAAACAAGCCACACTTGTTCAGTCTTTTTCTTATTGTACTGGCATGAACTTTAACATTTACCATGCTAACTGAGGCCTGTAGAGTCTGAGATAAAGCTCTTGGGTTTTTTGCAGTTTCTCTGGGCATTGCACAGTCTGACCTTGGGGTGAATTTGCTGGGACATCCACTCCTGGGAAGATTTTGGCATTGTGTTAACACACATCTGAATGCTCCAGATCAGCAAACTGCCAAAAACTCTGCTTTTATAGAGGTGGTCACACTTGCTGATGATTAGTAAACCAAGTGCATTTTGATTAGCAGCACCTGGTTGCTACTTACCTTCTTAATTCCTGTGTAAGCAATAAGTATGTACTTTGTTTTTCGCAGGACTGCATAGAGTCCTGTGGTTAGACTGTTGTAAATCTGGCACATTTACATGATGGGCCCACATGGTCTTGTTAATTAATGTTCATTTTCCTTAAAATACATGAAAAGATAGTGTCAGTTTTTGTTTTTTTGTTTTTTTTTTTACCTCAAGGTCAGAGGTTAGGTTTTCTGAAAATTCTATGAATGCGATAACTCGAGAATGAGGCGACGTAGGATTTTCAAATTCTTCCCATAGGTGCAGCTACTAAAAATCTCAGACAGGTTCAAATCTTGGTGACCTTGAAGTCAAGGTCAAGGTCAGAGGTCAACTTTTCTGAATACCTAGGATTTTCAAATTTACACTATTGGTGCATCCACTGGGAGGCTGAGGGGTAGCACTGGCGGCCGCCAGTATTTTTCCAGTTTCCTAAAGAATCATTGTCTTCCTCTGGAATTAAAAGTTTAGGCTTATAGATTCTAGTAAAAAAAAAAGAACCATATCGGTCCTCTTGTGTCTCTGTTTGTGTCCCTCACTGTGACTGTGTTTTCTTTTGTATTTCCAAAGATGTCGGAGAGCTTTGCAAACTGTCAGGATTTTATCCAGCTGCAGGACCAGGAATATTTCCGCCTGAAACTCCAGCATGCCCTCGAGTTGAAGGTAAAGCTGTTCTACATAATAAGGTACACATAAGGACAGAGGTTTTTTTTATAAGCAGAAATATGCTGTACCCCATGTCTGTGTATCTAAAAGCACAATAGGTGCTCCATGCTAAGCTTCTCAGTTATGAGTTAGGCTAGACTAAATGGACTGATTCTTATATAGCGCTTTTCTACTCTCCTGGAGCACTCAGAGCGCTTTATACAACATGCCTCATTCACCCATTTATAAAAGCACTTTTTCTATGCTTAACATTCACACTCTGATGGATGCATCAGAGAGCAACTTGGGGTTAGTATCTTGCCCAAGGCATGCAGACTGGAGCAGCCAGGGATCAAACCACCAACCTTCCGATTAGTAGATGACCTGCTCTACCTCCTGAGCTACTGCCACCCCAGTCTATCATCTTTAAATATTGCACATCTTTCAATGAGTCCTGTGACATAACCACATTTATGTTTTCTGTAGGAGCTCCAAGGTCAAAATCTGCGCACAGCTCTCAAAGTATTTCCACCTGATCTGGACTCCCTGATCCCATCTGCACACACTGCTCCACCTTCCACCCAGCACGCCTCCAACACCCAGATCAAGGTACAGTCAGAAACTCCCTATATCTCGCCTCTCCCTTCTGCTTCCAGTCCTTCGAGTGCTTGTGTGAATCATTTTATTTGGCTGTACAGACACAAGCTCAGCACATCTGGTTGGCCTTTGAATTGCATTCCTTGAGCTGGGACAGAAAACAGATTGTAAATAATTTCAACACAGCAATGAAATGCTATTTGTGTTACACTGCTGAGACTGTTTTATGTGTTTTTATTGATTTAATCCAGATAAAACATATTGTTAACAGCCAAAATGTGTGTTTTTTTTTTTTAAAGACTGTCCCATATATTCCAAATTCAGTGTTGAAATTTCAGTAAATCAGATGACATATTTTAATATCAATTTATTTAGATTGTCATTCACATTGTCTTTTTGGCTGCTGAAGGCAGGGAGGCAGCTGGACAGTCCCGCCTGTGAGCTCAGATCTCTCGTCAAAGAGCTGCGAGGAGTGATTTTAGAGAACCCTGGACCACGCACCAATAACAGCATCACTGGCAGCAGCTTCCACAGGAGGAGGTCTGCACCAGAGAGAGTGCACAGAACCGCATTGTACGTCTGGCTCAGTTCCCACACACCCCAGGCATTAGCTTCATTCTTAGGCCGGCTTAGGTCACATATGAAAATCATGTGATGCTACTAAGTGAGCAAGAAGTCATACAAGAGCCCTACATGAGTGATTTCACTAACCACACTGTTTCAAAGTTTGTGTTGTAATATAAAATAAAAAAAATTGGCCTTTTGTAATTCAAAAGCCTGTTCGTACCCAAATTTCTATTGTAATCTTATATGTTCTTGTCATACCTCGCTTTACCCATATCGTGTTATTTCCCTTGTATCTGAAGCAGGACTGATAATGCTGAAGAAGTAAACTCTGGCTCCAAACTGAGGAGAAAGACCTGCAGCAGGTAGGGAAAATGCCCTTTGCTTTTGTTTTTCTAAATATTTTGTGTGACTGTGTGAGTGTGACTCGCCTTGAGACTATGAGACGATCACACCATATCGCCATGTGACCTTTTATCTCATGCAACATGCAAGGCCCTGCAAACTGCTACAGGCCATGTAAAGCGATGTAATGAATCTCTGTTTGCGCACACACTGTGTACAGCGAGCTATGCTTCCTGAAGACAGCTGAGCCAGATGGGAAAATAATCAAGTCCTTCAGTCAGAGTGAGTTTCATAAGCAGTTTTTTATATATATGTAATTCCTTATTACTCTTTTTAGAAATGTAGCATTTGTTTTCCAGTACAACGTAATTTTAGAGCTGCAATAAGTGGATATTGATATTAATTGTTTTTTTGTTTGGTTAAATATGCAGTTTGAACAGTTGTGAGAGGCATTTAATATTTTTTAAATTTACTGAACAAAAAATTGTCAAGAAAATAATTAATAGATAATTGTGGATCTAGAAAAGATACAGTGTATCCGGAAAGTATTCACAACGCTTCACTTGTTCCACATTTTGTCATGTTACAGCCTTATTCCAAAATGGATTAAATTAATTTTTCACCTCAAAATTCTACACAAAATATCCCATAATGACAAAGTGAAACATGCTTGAAATTCTTCCAAATGTATTAAAAATAAAAAACAATAATATAACATGTACATAAGTTTTCACAGCCTTTGCCATGACACTCAAAATTGAGCTCAGGTGCATCCTGTTTCCACTGAACTTGATTGGAGTCCACCTGTGGTAAATTCAGTTGATTGGACATGATTTGGAAAGGCACACACCTGTCTATATAAGGTCCCATAGTTGACAGTGCATGTCAGAGCACAAACCAAGCCATGAAGTCCAAGGAACTGTCTTTAGACCTGTGAGACAGGATTGTATCGAGGCACAGATCTGGGGAAGGGTATAAAAAAATTTCTGCAGCATTGATCACAGTGGCCTCCATCAGCCGTAAATGGAAGAAGTTTGTAACCACCAGGACTCTTCCTAGAGCTGGCTGCCCAGCCAATCTAATCGATTGGGGTAGAAGAGTCTAAGTCAGGGAGGTGACCAAGAACTCAGTGGTCACTCTGACAGAGCTCCAGCGTTGCTCTGTGGAGAGAGGAGAACCTTCAAGAAGGACAACCATTTCTGCAGAACTACACCAATCAGGCCTGTATGGTAGAGTGGCCAGACGGAAGCCACTCCTCAGTAAAAGGCACATGACAGCCTGCCTGGAGTTTGCCAAAAGGCACCTGAAGGACTCTGACCACGAGAAACAAAATTCTCTGGTCTAATGAAACAAAGATTGAACTCTTTGGCCTGAATGTCAAGCATTATGTCTGGAGGAAACCAGGCACCGCTCATCACCTGGCCAATACCATCCCTACAGTGAAGCATGGTGGTGGCATCATCATGCTGTGGGGATGTTTTTCAGCAGCAGGAACTGGGGGACTCGTCAGGGTCGAGGGAAAGACGAATGCAGCAATGTACAGAGACATCCTTGATGATAACCTGCTCCAGAGAGCTCTGGACCTTGGACTGGGGCGAAGGTTCATCTTCCACCAGGACAACGACCCTAAGCACACAGCCAAGATAACAAAGAAGTGACTTCAGGACCACTCTGTGAATGTGCTTAAGTGGCCCAACCAGAGCCCAGACTTGAACCTGATTGAACATCTCTGGAGAGATCTGAAAATGGCTGTGCACCGACGCTCCCCATCCAACCTGATGGAGGTTCTGCAAAGAAGAATGAGAGAAACTGCCCAAAAAATACGTGTGCCAAGCTTGTAGCATCATACCCAAAAAGACTTGAGGCTGTAATTGCTGCCAAAGGTGCTTCAACAAAGTATTGAGCAAAGGTTGTGAATACTAATGTACATTTGATTTTTTTTTGCTTTTTGTTTTTAATAAATTTGCAAGAATTTCAAGCAAACTTTCTTCACTTTGTCATTATGGGGTATTGTGTGTAGAATTTAGAGGTGAAAAATCAATGAAAACTATTTTGGAATAAGGCTGCAACATGACAAAATATGGAACAAGTGTAGCGCTGTGAATACTTTCCGGATGCACTGTAAGATCAACAAGTTCAATAAAACAAGATTTAATTAAAATCTGTAACACTCGTATCTTTCTAGGCCAGCTTATATTAGGACCAGAGACTGCAGTGAGGTATACTTCCTCGCCACCACTACTCTTACTGGGTCGCAGGTCACCAGTCCACTCTCTCCTGACCTCTGACCCAAACAACTAACAGGGACACGACACAACTCTCCTGAAGCTCTCTTCTTGTATCAGTAAGCTGGTAAAGTTTTTGATAATACACATAGTTTAACAAACAGCAACAAATAAAGTATTGCAACAGATTGTGCCTGAGCACAATTGAAGGTTATTCAAGTGAACAGTTACATTGTGTTAAAAACATCTTCCAAGCACATCTCACTCTACATGGATATCAAGACAAGAGTCATTTGCAGTTTATTCTTCTGATGCAAAGACTAAGGCAAAGAATGTAAAGAAAGGCTGAATAACATTCACAACAAGAGTCATATATTTAACGCTAATCGGTAACAGATGAAACAGAAAGTTTGAGTGTCTGGAGTGTGAATGCAGCAGCTGAAATCCAGTTCAGCATTAAAGGCTGTTACACGTCCTTTAGCATCTCACAGAAGTAATAGTTAATATACAATTGTGTTTCTGATTAATCCTAATCTATGTAATATCATACATTTATTTTTTTTTCTCATATTTTGTCTTACAGAAGGCTAATTTTTTGAAGACTTAAAAGAATGAACTCTGACAACAGAAGGTTTTGAAAAAGAAATCTCCAATCAGGTATATTTTTATGATTTATTGTTTAAATAAAGTGTTTGAAAAACATGAAATGTTTGATTCATTATTTCTTCCCAGCCCAGAAATTTTGTCAAATAAAAAAAAAAAAGTGTATTTGTAGCATAGATTTATCATACATTTAAAATAAGGACAACAGCTGTGATTCAAACAAGTAGTTGGCACACATGCTGCCCATACAGTGCATATACTGCAGTTCAAGCTAATTTTAGTCCCTCTTCTAACACTGGAAAGACTCTGCTGCCCTCTGTTTATAAACAGTACTTAATTATCCATATTTCCTTTATGTGTCACACAAATATACACACCCCTATTCTTGATCTTTATCTTCCTCTTCAAAAAAAGGGATTCCTTAGAAATAAAGGCATATTTAAACATACTTCTCCTTTGTATCCTCTGGAACTTTTTCTGTATACAGTGATGTGAACCCACCATGCACAGGTCTTTAAATCCAAATATTTTGTATCCTCTTCACTCTTGATGGTTTGTGTTACTTGCTGTAAACCCAGCTGTTGTTATGGTAGACAGGAAAGGAAGTCCAAGTCCCTATTTTATCTCTTGTTTGCATTTTAAAGTTCAGCTACTTGGACATGTCTGACTCTTGAATTTGTTCATTTTTGTAAGTAACTGAGTTTTTTTTCTAATTAACAGACATCAAAAATGATATTGTACTTATATTTGTGACCGTTACTCTTTTTGTTCCTCCTTTGGAAATGTAAATGACCTTCCTGTTTGGGATTTTATTCACAACCTGTGAAGTTGCTGTGCACTTGGATGGGGACATTTGGTGGCAAACAGCCTTCAAGGAAGAACACTCTCAAGGACTCTTCATCCTGCAAAAGTCAAACTTAAGTCTCCTATCATTATAACACTACATTGGTTCTTTTGTAACTTCTTGGAAACAGTAATGTCCATGTTATCTTTTTAGTCTGTTATTTCAAACTAAAGTTTTGAGATAACAGACAAACTTGTTCTTACCAGGGAGGTAGACTATTTCCTAAAAACTCTGGCGGCTACTTTGATGTCCTTAATTGTGCTCAGTTGTTTTACTGAGACCGCCTGGCCCCTCTTGATACCCTTTACGTTCACTTGTATTGTATAAGGGTTTCTTGGAGTTGGATTTTGGACATCATGGTGGCTGTAAAATGCAGAGAATTGATGTTGGGCCTTACTAACACAGCCAGGTATTTCTAAACTGCCTGTGTACTCACATTTTGGATTTGGTTGTTTCCTGTTTTGGCCTGACCACTTCTTCCTTGCTTGGCTCTCTACAGTTTTCCTCATCTTCCTCCTCCTCTGCATGGTCTCCTGAAGGTTCAGGAAGTTCAGAGGCGTTGCTTACGCACATATCTGGGTCCAAAACAGCCACCACCTGATTAAATAACTAGATAAGAATGATAAGGCCATGTAAATAACACAGCCCAACACCTTTAACACAGTATAAATGTATTTGCTTCATTCAGACTTCATTTATCTGCCTACTTTGAAGTTATAAGTCGTTCTGGCACAGAGGAGCTTACCTCAGGGGTCAGGTGGTCCTTATAGTGAGGGTACATAGCCAAAGGGTGCTGTTTGAGTTTTTCCTCCACAGAAACGACATACTCTCTGCGAATCTGCTTCTGGATCATCTGCTTTGAGAAGCAGGCATGCTCTTTAGAGATGCTCTTTCTAGGCTTTTGACTGGAGTTATGCTTTTGAGTGCCCTGGAAAATAAGCGGTGAGACTCCTCTCTGGGCCCCAGCTGTCACTGATGAGCAGACACTGAAGTCTTTGAGACTTGTGTTCACAAAACGCCAACAGCTGTTGACAGATGACAGTTTGTTTGCCGGGGCTTTAAGATACTTTGTTTGCAACCTTTCCCTGTACCTGAGGATTTAGAGAAAAGTAAAAACTTTGGGAAACAGTATGGATACAGTACAGTAAAAAATTAGAACAGACAAGGACACTTCAAATAAACTGCATAAAAGGAAAATCCCCCAGCAGTTCAGGCTCACTTAATCCAGCCTTAACTATATGCTTTAGGTGACAGTCAGGCCTGTCACCTGACTGTAGACTGGGAGCTGGTTTCACGGGAGAGGAGCCTGACAGTTGAAGGCTCTGCTTCCCATTCTACTTTTAGAAGCTTTTAAAAAGTTTCTCTTTATTGGGAGAATATGGTACTATGAGGTCTTTAATATATCATGGACCCTGATCATTCAGGAGTCAAACTTTTTCAACAATAAGCAGACATTTACTCCACTTTTTGTATATTTGAACAGGTAGCACGTCTTTGTTTCAACTACATGCACACTGTTCTCCGAGTTGTGTTTTTATATTTACCTTTATCCTCTCCCAGCTGGACACTTAGTCTATACTAACTTCCATCCATCCCTCTTTATCAGCTTGAATGGTAAGATGGTTTACATTAAAAAGGCCTGATAGATAACTCAGGTTGTTTTGATGTGTCGTCTCTTTATATTGTTTTAAATAGTGGTCAGTGTTTTCTTTCATAATTGTTTTTTTTTTTTTTTCCCGGGTTTG
>VUQS01008592.1:3006-14393 GCA_015108495.1 Heterochromis multidens
GTGAAAATGCCCCCCCCCCCCCCCCCTTCAGAGGCAAACAAGTAATTATGCAGCTAACTAAGCTTACAGGCAGGATGAAGAAGAAGAGTCTCTGAGGATGTGCGTCTCAACACACAGAGCAAAGCTTTGTGGTTTCAGCACAAACACACACCACATAAATGTGAGAGGGTTTTGTTATAATAAAACAGCCTAAAAGCTTGGAGAAAATGGCCACACACATTTTTCTGATCTCATTATTTTTAACAGATATGCTGGCACACTTTTGCATAATATTGCCCACTGAAGCTTTTTTTTTAGTTAATTTTTTTTTCTTATTTTTTAAAAATAATATTATTAACAGCAAAAAGCAAGAAAACAACAACTGATGAATATACACCTAAGTATTGTTATCTATTTCTTCACATTTACTGTTGCAAGATGGACACAGTGAGCTTAACGGTTCAGTGGAAGTAGAGATTCAAAGAGGTCACCAGCTATGCCCTCCGATTGTTTTTCAACCTCCTTTGCTGCATACACATGCCAACAAGCCACGCCAGCTGCTCTCTGCCAGGACTACTCCTGGGATTCTTTTATGTGACAGATTGTGTGTGTAGTTCACTACTACATTAAAGGTAAACAACTGCATCATAGACCTTAGTTTGATATTGTAATATGTAGAATCTTTCCACAATAGGATTGGTTTTAACAACAAAAGCCTTAAGTGTGTGTGTGTGTGTGTGTGTGTGTGTCTAAAAGAGTCTACTGTGTGTGCTGAAAAGCAACAATACATAAATCTCCTCATCCTAATTGGCTCTTTTACAAAAGGAAATTGGATAGTCTTGAAAACTGTTGGTAAAAGTAGTTGTTTAAACAAATGTACTACTCGTGGAAATATGTACATTTGCATAATAGTTTTTTTTTGATAAATTAAATATTTTCCAGATGTGAAGCAGCTAATATGTGACATATTGTTATACTAATAACAACAGCTAATAATTCTGAATGTTGCAAGGCAGCTGGCCAGTTGTGGGGATGAATAATATAAACAGACTGTCAAAGTCATCTCATGCATTAGGACTGTCCTTTGATGTTGTGCCCTTCGGCTGTGATTCTGTGGTCCCCGGGGCTCAGCCAGAACCATAATTCATTAGATTTTTTTTTTTTAAACTTGAACATGTTTTTGATAATATGTTATTTATAACTTGTGAGTTGAAAGCACTAAAAATAATTTTCACCTTGAATGAAAACTGAATGCATGCCTCCTTTTGAGTTTAAACAGGAAAGATGAAATAACTTGTTTCTGGAGTCCCTTTGATTTAAAAAGAAAAAAAAAAATGTAGTAAACACACTCCAGCTATTTAATGGCAAGAATAAGTTCTTTGACTTTACAATAGCATCAAATTCCATTAACAGTCCAGAAATTAATTGACTTTACTAACAAGTATTTAAATGGAAGTTTTGGTCTTTGCACAGGTGCCTTATGATTGTCTCAAACTTTATTTTGTATGCAAATCTGAATTTTGTATCCACATCCAAGCCCTTTTTGGATTTAAAAAGACTGTCTTAACACAATAATGGATTTAGAACATTGTGTAGCCTTGACAGAGACATGCAGTGTTTCATAATCTGTACTCATGGTCTTATTGGCTTAAAGGGGACCCATTATGCTCATTCCTGGACTCTACTACTATAGCGATGTATGATTCACAGTTCATAAAATCCTTTGTTTATCCAGGTCTTATGGAGCCACTGACTTCATTCTTCATCTGATATAAGCTTTGTAGCTCCTGTCTTATAGGTCCACCCTGCCCATCAAAAGTCTACTTTTTCTGATTGGCTAGCTCTAACCTGGCTTGCTTAAACAGAATCTGGCATCACCTCCTCTGCTTGCTCTCATGGAGGTTCCAAAAAGAAACTGTAAACCTACTACAAAAAAAATATATTTTTGAAAAATAAAATTCATACTTTGATGAAGACTGCAGTCACTCCAGTATATTTTATACCTGACTGAAGGATCCACTAGGGAAAAAAAGGGGCCTGCTTAAATATGAGTTAAACAAATGTAGCTTCATTAACCTGTTACTGATTTTTTTAAAAAGTATACCATGGTTTCTTTGACTTTTTTGTGTGTGTAAGAAAGTAAATTTAACGTTCCTGTACAACTGAAAGACATTTTCAGATCAATCTTCAGACTTAAACAGTCCTCCCAGAGAATTTCTAAATAAAGGTGTGTGTGTGAGCTTATTGCTTGACCACATGACCATATAAGGAAATCTCCCCAGAAGACATCAACCAAAACCGAAAGTGGATAAAACAAAATATCTGAAAGCTAGTTTAGAGCAGTCTGAAGGCTTCATGTGAGCTTTTTGGCTCACATGAATAACTTATAAATATACTGGCCTCATTATTTGAAACTTCTGAAAATATGATAGAAAATAAGGGGAAAAAATAGTCCCACTTTAAGTTTTTTTTTTCTCTTTGAAAACACAATTAAAAACTAGCAAATCCAGATGTTGGTTGTTAATGCACAGTCCCATAATAGCCTTTAGCCAGAGAGCACCTCTTTAGGCATACTTAGCATAAAGTTGTTATCAATATTCTGGCTGTGGGGTGCACTTGACAGTCAAATGTGATTACTGCTGCTCAGATTTTGAATCAGTGTCCCACCCCTCTCATTTTTCCCATCATTCTCTGGCACCACCATCAACCCCATTCACTCAATGCAGGTTATCTGCCTTGAGTCATAAACCACCAAGGCTAATTTCCTGTCTCTGCATGGCAGTTTATGATCAGGCCTATCAAGTCAAGTTGTAAAATAATGGCCTGAAGCAAAGTCCTGATGTGAAATCCAGCAAAAGGTATGACTGTCCAGCTGATATATCTGTGGGATATGAGATTATAGTAATCATATACACATGTAGGTAACCATGACTGGCACAATTACAGCAGTAATCAAGTGCAGTGGGGTGTAACACTGCCCTTCTCATACAATAGTGTAATACAGTTTTTATGTGGGAGGTACCAATGGCCAATGCTTCATTTTCTCTAATATAGCTTCCAGCATGTGTGTGTCATAGCACCAAGCAGCCTGACTAAGCATGCATGCACACACACACACATGCATGCTCACATGCAAACACATGCACAAATACAGACATCACATACACTGAACAGCTGTCTTACGGTTTCACACTCCCTCCAGGCTTGTAGATGATACATGTGAGCAGAATGTAACCTTATTTAGAAAGCAAATACCATTCTCTAGATGGGAAAGTCTGACATTTTCACTATCTTAACTCAAGTCCTTTAATGTTTTTTAAATGTGATGTCAGCATCATTTTGAAGACGTATTACTAACACTGTCTAAACAATATCTATGAGGTTTGGCATATTTTGTAAGACACTTCAAGTATGTTTAGATTAGTCTTTAGGGTTGATAGCAGTCTATCCTTTCATCTCACAAACCAAGTTTCACTATAAGTTCTCATTTCCCTAACTAGAAAGGATAAAATTAAAACCTCATACCGCATAAATGTTAACACGCTGTTTAGCAAAAGTGTGTTAAGATTTTTTTCATTATTATTTTTTCTGACAGAAAAGAACACAAATGAGAATTTAACAGCTTTATTCTGCCAGAAGAGAAACTCCAACCTTTCAATCAAACTAAAGTTAAACAAACCCCACATCACAGCATGATGCAGCTTTACAGAACATAGGAAAGATTTTTCTTTCTATAGATCATGCAGAACTGAAACCTTATTAAGCTCTCGTTCCCTTAATTAAAAAATTTCTGCCATACATTTGGGGATTTCCCCTGTTCTTTTGTCTATTATGTAGTAGTTTTTGTGTCTGTAAGGCTAAAGTCCGCACCAAAGGCAGGTCACTGCTGGTGAACTGTCTGAAACTCCTTGTTTGTAGCCCAGGCTTTGCCTTCCGTTTCATATCTAGGTCACTATGTAACACACTGGCATAATGCCCACGTCAAACAAAGAATGAGCAGCTGCCTCGACTAAATCCAGATGCAGCCAGCTGCCTCAGAGTCTGCTTTTACTTCCCTTGCTAGAGCTGTTTTTACTAACTCTGACTCTAATATGTCTTAGCTATGTGAAAAATTCTCTTATTGACTGGAAGAGCAAGAAATAAGAGTAATATGTCATCTAAGGAACTGTAGCAGGTTGCTATTGTTTCACTGCAATGTGCCCACAACAATAAATCCTTATATGATAAACATTAGCACTATATACAGCTAGTGTGGCTAACATTAACTAATGTTGCTTCTTGCCCAATCTCTGGGCTTTTATATGTGGTATTTTAACACAGCTGAATTCCCAATAAAGCAGTTCTCATTAACATACTTTTCTGTTTCTTTTGTAAGAAATCGGAACAAGCATGCAAGAGTACCACAAACGAGCCAAGGCTACTGTAAAGCAGCCAATTTTAGCCTTTTAGCTATTTTTCAACCCACTGTTCTGCATTGCCAAGATTCTGATTTTGTACCACTGATGTTCTGATAAAAAAAATATTACAGACTTAAATTAAAGACAAAGGCTGTTTGTGGAGATCTGGGCTATTTTTAGATATGAAATATTCTTTAAGAAGCTGCAGAATATTTTTGGCAGCTAGACGGCCTGCATAACTATCACAGCTTCATTTTTGCAAGCTGACGTGGCAAAAATGAGGATGTGATAGTTTTTCATTTTTCTGATAGCTTTTTACAAAAATGTGATCGTTTTTCATTTTCATTTTTGCCAATTAGAACAGATAGGACTTCTCAGGGAGGCCCATATGGAGCTAAAACGCTCAGTTTTAACTCCTGTTTTGGAGCAGCAACAGATGCACAGTATGACATAATAATATTACTAGTAGTAGCATTAGTGGTCAAGTTGGAAAAATATGGTCTTTTTAATTATAAAACAGATTTTCAAAATATCACAATGTTAATTTTTAACTAATCTCTGTATCTACACACATTCTTTTAATATGCTTGCTAATGGTTCTGTTGTTAATGATAACTAACAAGCCCATTGAGCTGATGTTGCTATATTCTCCATAGGATAGATTAAAACAGTTGATCAAGGGATCAGAGCGCAGAGATCACATTAGAATGAACTGTTAATTAATTAGGTTTGTTTGTCATTGTCGTGAATGTACTTGTTGATTTTGGTAGCTGCAGCTGTGGGGGTATCAGATTTCCCCGGAGTGTCCATGTGGTGCAGGCAGGCTGAAAAATGAGTGAGTGTCTGGCGGCTGAGGCGCAGACAGACACGGCCTGCTGACCTTTGAGCCAGTTGCTGATTCTGCGGGTGGCAGCATGAGGGTAAATAATGGTGACGTGCCTGTCACCTCAGGGTACAACTGCTCGGAAGTTTGGGGGGGGAGAGCTGTCATAAATTCTCCAGGGGCCAGATTGGGTGGTCTGTAGGCTCAGCTAAACAGCATTTACATTTGTTTGCAGTAGAAGCTTAATGAACTGAATGCAATGACAGGAAAAGTACTGCATATTTTTTGTTCATTAAACATAGCTGCAGCAATAGCAAATAGATTGGCAGCTTGAAGTACAGTGGCCTCCAGGGACCTCACATGAACAAATTCCACATATTCTTGTCTCTTTTTTTTGGCATTATCTGAAGCTCAATGAACCAATATATTTTATAATCAACTCTGGATTGCATTAGTAAAGGGGTTAGTGATGGAAAAACAAATAACACTCAATTGTGCAGCTTTTCTGAGGTTTTGCCTTTTCAAGCTCATTGTTTTGCTTTTACTGCATGGTTGGGTCACAATGTTCTCATCAAATCCATTTTTCAGCAGCAACAGGCAGTTATTTTCAGTAAACAAGCTCCTATAAACTGACTGCTCTGCCCAGCCAAACCACAAGGTGGACAAGTAAGGCTGGAAGCTTGTTGCAGAAGGAAGCATTAATCATATGTACAGTTATACAAATCATGCAGCATTGTGTACATCTTGAACATCTGCATTCTATCAAAGTGAAGAAAGAAAGAAACATAAGACGGTCAGTTTGAGACCACCAAGGCAGACACTAAGTACTGCAGATTTTGCTCTATAGCCTCCATAAATACCTGTTATTCAGAAAATCAATTCAGTTCATTTGTCTCGTTCTACTCCTAGAATGGTCCCAGCACCAAAATGCTACTTAGCAACTTAAGGGATCAATAGAAAATAAAAGCCTGACAAGGATTTATGGTGGAAGCGTCATTTTAAGAATAAATGAGCCACAGGGAAAAAAATAATTTAAAAATGAAGCGCGTGCCTTTTGTTCACAGATGTGACCAATGCATGGGAAATATATCAGCCGCTGGTGACAATATAATTATATTGTGGCAAGCAAATAATTTATTTTTCTCATATCAGTGGAAACTGTAAGTTGTTACTTCAGATTCTTATCACTGAGATGGCTGATTTGGAGATTCTAATTATCTGATTTTTTTTTTTAACTTAGCTGATGTAATCTTAATAAACACTGATAAGAAAAAAAATCTGTTCTCAGCATACACAGTTTGTGTAAAATGCACATTACTGGTGTGGAGTACAGCAAGATTTAGTACTACTTATTTAGGACTAGCGGGGTACTACAGTTTATTGCTGATAGAACAGCTGATGACCTCACCTTTTAGGGTGCTGTTATTTCTCATAATGGGGGCTAGTTGACAAATATGTGGCTAGAAGCCAAACAGATTAATGGTTTCTGGACATTTTAACTTTTATTGCGCATAAATACTAACCTACCAAGAGTTTCTGTCGTATATGGTTACAGTTCTTTAAAAAACTTGTGAAATCAAACCCCAGGTTATATTCATGGTCTTGATTTTTCTCAAAAATGTTATTCTTCATTCTATATGGGAGTTTTTATTGAAAGTAGGAAGGAAAGTCTGCCAATCATGCATGTATATAATCCATCTAGCCATCCACTTTCTTAATTGCTTATCCAATTCAGGGTCACAGGGAGGGGCTGGAGCCCATCCCAGCTGTCATAGAGTTAGAGTTGGGGTATACCCTGGACAAATCTGTTATTTCACCAATAACATCCTTATCGCTTATGTTAATGCTACAATATTCTTCTATTCCAAACTGAATGTTGCTAACTACTGTTATACTTTACAATAAAATATTTCTGAGAAAACAAGTGGTGTTTTTATTATTAAGTATTCACCAGAAGCACATTCCTTTGATTAGCAGTGGTAGTGTGTGTTGTCTGATCAAGTGTGAGCCAATTAATCAAGTTTCTGAGGTCAAATATCTAGGTCTAAAGTGGGATTCTTAACTGACATTAGATATTCAAGAAAAAGTTAGCCTTAAACTCAACTAATGTTATATGTCTTGGTCACAGGCATAACCATCAGTTAGACAGATTATAAAATTATGTAACAGAACTCAATTTTAAACAGGTTGCACAACTGTCATGTCTGAGGGACCCGAATAGGGTAGGATTTGACAACTACGTTGCATATGCAAATTCCAATCTTATTTTATATGGCCAGGCTCCTTAGAGTCTCTGTGACATGGTGCCACCATTACAGGCCTTCTTCAGCTAATACCACAGCAGGAAACTGTAAAGCATCACACTGGAGGACCCCCTTTGACTAGACTTTCTTTCCTATAAAGGGAACTAATATATGGAATGAGCTCAGCAAGTCATACTACTGTTTCTATAAGATCAGTAAAATGATCTGTACCACACAGTCTAACTCTTTCTGTAAATATGTTTTATTTTAAAGGACCTTCTAGAGATAAGCACTGGATATTAGTATTATCTATGAATACTGCATTATTCATTTGCTGCATACTGCATTTGATGTGTAGTTATCTATTCATACGGCATCTGCACCTATCAAAAAAAAAAAATAATTATGCTTCCACTACTGGTAATCTGCTGAGTTTACAGTTCACAGTGCAAATGTGAAAAATAAATAAATAAATAAATAAATAAAGTTTATTGTTGCTCCAGAGGGAACCAGCAGGCAAAATCTGAGAATGATTTAAGCGATGTCATTTGAGTCCGTTTAGCAATGAAAAACATCTGGGTGTGTGGAATTAGAAATAAGTGAGATCACCAGACCTTTATTTGTGCGTTTTATTAAATATCCCCAAACACCAATTATGCATAGCATTTAAATATGCTGTTTTTGTATAAGGAACCCAAATAAAAGAAACATTATACCATATGGCTGAGCATAATGCCCAGATGTCATCACAGAAGCGTTGCCCTCCACTTGACTTATGGGTCACAACATCAGCATCTGTCAAATGAATAAATGTATAAATATACTTTATACACAAAAGCTCATGATCATGTGATCGTGATCTTTCAGTGACATGCCTTGGTGCCCGAGCCTATTCACACTATGAGAAAAGACTCAAGGCATAAACATGCCAGGGATGTTAAAAGGTTGAAGACTGGACTGCATGTCTCTCTAGCCAGGGGCAATTTTCAGGCTGGAACGAAATGATGATGATAATATTGTTACGGGTCATGCCTGGAGTTGCGGAAAATATTTCTGTCCTATCTAATGTATTTTTGATTCCCCAGTATCAGCCATGGACACGGACTCGTTAGTCACTGGTGCCCAGTTTTCTTTATATTGTCAGGCTGTGATGAAATGTGATGAAATGAAAGAAGGGAATATTCACTTTAATTTCACTGACTTTGAAAAGCTGGAGCAATTTTCATGATTTCTTTACTGCTTATGATAAAATAGTCATATTATTCTTTATCAATATTTTACTTCCTTCTGATGATTTTCCTTCTGAGATTAAGATTCACATGCTGCACACATTATTTTAAGATTATTATTCCTTTAGGCTGAGCACATAGACGTTATTGCATTGTGTACTAATGACCATGTGGATGAAATAAAATCCATTCATTAATTCTGACAGTTTAATATAACATATATAACTGCAATGATTCTGGACCGCACTACATTATGTGTGCACAACATTATCCAAGTATAAAGACGACTTCTTGTCTCCCTCTTTAAGGTTCGGATCTCCTCAGTTTGTCTTCAGTCCCAGAGGAGTTGGGAGATAACTTGGACTGATCAAAGAATTTGAAAGAATCATTCTGTAGTCTGTGGGCCTTTAGCTCCGTGGAGAGTCACAGCCTGATTGGATTTTCCACTTTCAGGAGCAATCCTCTGTAATGTCACTGACACCTCACTAAAGCAACACTGTCATAGTGTGTTATCTGGTTCAATATTCTCCTATTGGCATTTTCCTGTCTGTGAAGATTGCAGAGCATACCGAGAAAATGAGACAAGTGATGGAATATTCTCCTTGTTATTTCCAGCTGGCAAGAAAGGAAGAAGAGGGAGGGGGAAAAAGTGTTTTTTTTTTAACCTTGACAGAAATACGAAGTGGCCTTTCTCTGCAGGGAACCGACTGTAACAGCATTTTAATACAGGGAACATTACAGAGACCCATATAAAACTGTTAAATCCACAAATACAGCACTTCATCAATTATGTTCAGAGACTAAACATGTAGACTCACTGACTCATGGGAGAACTGCCTGTTCAGTTAGTTTGTGTATTTGTGCTTTAGTTTAAAGTAGAGCATTATACAGTTCAGTGCAGGTCCATGAGTATTTGGACAGTGACATAATTTTTCTATTTTTACCTCTGTACATCTGTGGATTTTAAATCAAAGATATGAAGGGCAGACTTTCAACTTTAATTCAAGGGGTTTAACAAAAGTACTGCATGAACTGTTTAGGAATTATAGACATTTTTTTAATACATAGTTCCCCATTTTCAGAGGCTCAAAAGTAACTGGACAAAAAAAGACTGACAAGCAGTTTCATGGCCAGGTGAGGCCTGTTCCCTCATTGCTCCATGATAAATTAAGCAGATAAAAGATCTGAAGTCAGTTTCAAGTGTTGAGTTTGCATTTGGTAGCATTTAGTTAGTAGACCTCTCCATATGAGGTCCAAAGAGATGTCAGTGTAAGTGAAGGAGGCCAAACCTATCAAGGAGATAGCAAAAACTTTAAGAGCAAAGCACAAAAACAAAAATCTGGTACATTCCTAAAAACAATAAATTACACTGGCCAGCACATCAATACTAAAAGGCCTGAAAGACCACAGAAGACAACTCAAGTGGATGTTTAAGAAAAACAGCTTCACAACATTTAATTAAGTCAAGAACATTTTCGAGGAGGTAGGAATATCATTGTCAAAGTTCACAATCAAGAGACGTATTCATGAATATAAATAATAATAATAATAATAATAATAATAATAATATAAAGGGTTTACAGCAAGGTGCAAACCACATGTTACACTGAAGAACATTAAGATCATCTAAAAGAGTTTGCACAATTCTGAAACAAAAAGAGAAATCTTAGATTAAATCTAAGATTAGATGATGGGAGGAGAAAAGTATGGAGAAGGAGAGAAACAGCACTTCACAGTGCAAATAGATAATGAGCAACACAAGAGTTTCTCAAGGTAAAGAAATGGGATATTCTTCAATGGCCAAGCAAGTTACCTGATCTCAACCTAACAGAGCATGCTTTACAGTTATTAAATACAAAAGTGAATGCAGCAAGACCCACAAACAAGCAGCAACTGAAGGTGGCTGCAGTAAAGGCCTAGCAGAGCATCTCAAGGGAGGAAACACAAACACAACATTTGGTGATGTCCATAGGTTCTTGACTTCAGGCAGTCATTAGCTGCAAAGGATTTTCATCCAATTACTAAAAATAAGCCTTATCTTACTAGAATGATCATTCACTATATTACCAAAAGTATTCACTCACCCATCCAAATCATTGAATTCAGGTGTTCCAATCACTTCCATGGCCACAGGTGTATAAAACCAAACCTCCTAGGCATGCAGACTGCTTCTACAAACATTTGTGAAAGAATAGGTCGCTCTCAGGAGCTCAGTGAATTCCAGCGTGGTACCGTGATGGGATGCCACCTGTGCAACAAGTCCAGTCATGAAATTTCCTTGTTACTAAATATTCCACAGTCAACTGTTAGTGGTATTATAACAAAGTGGAAGTGATTGGGAACGACAGTAACTCAGCCACGAAGAGGTAGGCCACATAAAATCACAGAGCAGGTCAGCGGATGCTGAGGCGCATAGTGCGCAGAGGTCACCAACTTTCTGTAGTCAATAGCTACAGACCTCCAAATGGTGTGGGGTTATGGTGTGGGGTTGATTTTCAGGAGTTGTTCTCGGCCACTTAGTTCCAGTGAAAGGAACTCTTAATGCTTTCATGCAGCATTTCATGCTCCCAACTTTGGGAACAGTTTGGGGATGGCTCCTTCCTGTTCTAACATGACTGCACACCAGTGCACAAAACAAGGTCAATAAAGACATGGATGAGCGAGTTTGGTGTGGAAGAACTTGACTGGCCTGCACAGAGTCCTGACCGCAACCCAA
>VUQS01008595.1:6331-18374 GCA_015108495.1 Heterochromis multidens
AGAACCCTGATGTGATGTTTGGGCTCAGCTGCTGGTTACAGCCTGCTTTTAACAGTGGTTGAGCCCTGTTTTACAGCATTCCAGTGGTACATGTATGCTGTTTGTTCATACATGTGTATATGTGTGTATTTTAGACTCCATTGGTCTGCATCGTATGGAAAATGGCAGCCACACCGAGGGAGCAGTGAGTTTGCACTTGTACAGTCCCCCTTTCGAGACCTGCCAGACATTTGACCAGCGGACAGGGCACAGGAACACTGTCAAGATGACCTTCTGGAGCAAATATGGAGAAAGGACTCCATTTGTAAGCAGTTTTTTTAAATTTATTTTTTTTATGACTTTAATACACATTTATTCAGTGAAACCTGCCATTTCTCTTAATCTGATTCATGCTTTGAACAAAACCCCCCTGAAAAGCCTTGAGTACTTCTCTTCCTTCGGACGCCTAAAATCTGCAAATTGCATTTCCATAGGTGGAAGTTTCTAGACTGTAATAATAGGAAGTGAAATCCAAAGAGATGCTATTTTATGAAAATGTGCATGCTACAAAAAATGTATTTGTAGAATTATAAATTATATTTGTATTTCTATATATTAGAAACTGACAAAGATGTATTTATATAAATGCATAAATACATAATAAATAGACATAAATTCATATTGAGTGTTCAAATCTACATTACAATTTACAGTACAGCTGTGTTACTGTAGAGTGGGCACACTGCTTTACCCCATTCCCCGCTCCCAACAAAAATACCTTATGAGCAGGAAATGGGAAGTTTTAATAGTTTCTTGCCTGTAAAGAATTAAAGCAGCACTCATTGAAGAGTCAAGAATTAGTAGAAAGTTCCCATTTCCTTTCTGTTTTAATGTGCTCCCAGTTGCTTCAGGTTTAACAAAAAAGTAAATAAGTAGCTTGAGTGAACAAAAGTGTTATTTATTGAACATTTAAGTGAAGTTTTAAAGTTCAGAGAGAGAGAAGAATCAATATAGGCCCATTTAACCCTTTACTGAAATGTGTCCTTTTAAACTGGAGTCAGAAGTTCTTCAATAAATTAGCTATTAATAATAATACTTACACTATGGGACCTCTGTCTGTTTTGGCCACCCTGCCAAAGAACATTGGCGTTATCTTAAATCTACAAGTTATATAAGCATACCTTGGTCATAACACTGTTAATTAAGTTCATTTGATTGCAACACCAAACAGACGAGATAAGATAAGTACGTCAGTGTGAGCACACAGTGAACCTAACTCGGCATTTGTCCATAGCTCTTAACAACTGTTCGAGGTTATTTTACATACATTACATGTCTCAGTTTAGAACCTGACTCTAAAGGTTCCTGTTTTAGCTTCAGGCAGGACTTGATATAAAGGAAAGTGTGACTTCTTCTCAGTCTAAAAATGTCTGTCTTTCCACCCTTTTTCTCAGGAGACCACTGTTTTGCAAGAGAACAACTAAGGCCACCAAAGGCGGCTCCAGATCATTTGAAGTGACAATGTTATGATATTGATTCAAGGGGAAACTGCTGGTGAAGCAAAAATGTGGACCTATGACTAAGCAACCCATTTAAAAATCAGGAGTGGGCTAGTTCAAAAGGACAACCCAGTAATTAGAATGGCTTTATCACTGCCCAGTGTGAGCTTGGCAAATACTGATGAGCACAGGACGAATGCATGAATAGGCTTGGACATGGATTGAATCTGCCTTTGTTTGCTGGGCCTGAGGAGACCCTTTTCCAATAACAACATTCCTGTCTATCCATGACCTGTGTAACCACACTGTTGTGAAGTTATGGCCCATAGTCAAAGACTAGAGCTTTAGCATTTCAAAAAGGGGAAATATTGTTGTTATATTGTTTCTCCTAAATTTTATATATTTCAAGAAAAATCTTAAATCAACAGTTTTGATCTTAGTGAAGTACTTTTATAGTTGTATTTACTGTTGATTTATGCCACTGAAAATTGTCTTAACACCTGTTGAAAATTGTAATGAAATTTAACATTGTTTGTACAGTCTAACAAAAGTTTTGTTATTTTTTTCTTTTTTTGCTTTTGGAAAATTAATTGTAAAGCTTTAGAGCTATGTTGTTTTTAAAAGTGTCATGCTTGTAATTTATTTGCAGGGTCTTATGTTCACTGAAAGGGCATTTAAATCAGCTCCTAAATGTGTTCATATTAAAGTTGTGACCAAGAGAGTATTGTGAAGGAGCTACTTTTTTATTATTGGGAGAGAGTATATTTAGATTACACTTTCTCTCAGGATTTTAGCATATTTTGATTGTAGCTGTATTTGTTTAGTGTTTAGCTTTACAGCAAACTGCCTCTCATAGCGTTGTCAACATGCTTGATTTTTGTGATGCAGTAAATAATAAATCTGGCCATAACTGTAGTCCATTAAACACCATTACTCTTTCACAAAGTTTCATTCTGTTTTGTCTTTATTTTTCATGTTTTGTATTTTCTTCAATGCTTATTTTTATCCAAAGGCTTTCTAAGCTTAAATTTTCTGGCAAAACCTTACAGTTGTTTAAATCTTCTCTTTCTTATTTGGAAGAGTGTGTTATTAATAATGAAAAATCATCCTTTCTAACCTCTAAAACAGGTGTTCCATGGGAGTGTTCTTGGCCCACTGCTTTTCAGTTTATATATAAATGATTCACCGTAATCATGCTCTGGAGCAGGTTTTCAGATGTATGCTGATGATACAGTGATATATGTATCAGGTAAAAATGCTTTGTCTGTTGCATCATTTACAGTCCGTGGCAGCATGTCTTTAAAATTCTTGTCTCACCCTCAACATCATAAAAACTATCATTTTGCTTTTCCTCCAGAGTTTGCTCCTTAAAAGAAGCCCATAAGCTAAATTTAAAGATTAATGGGGAAGTCATAGAACAGGTTATTTTAGATTCTCATCTAAAATTTGGTTGCAAAAATGAGCTTACATACATTTAAACTTATTAGAGGCTATTTACCATTTCATGCTTCAAATATTTTTATGCACTCTATGATTTTCTCTCATTCAAATTACTGTGTAACCTCTTGGTCACAAGCAGCATCCACAATACTTAGAGCCTTTATGATGAAATATAATCGGGCAATTAAAATTTTGGATAAAAAAAAACTTACACAGGTGCATCATTACAATGTGCTTAAGAAACTAAACATGTTAAGTTTTGACAATTTTATCACATTCACTAATCTGAAATTAATACATAAATGTTCATATAATTGGTCTCCCCAGGTGCTCAGTGACCTTGTGGTTCTTCTTAAAGTTCTGGGTTCAGTAACATCAATTGGAAATTGCAAGGTGCCTCTACAGAAATCTTCATTTGGGCTAACTATGTTTGGGGTATTAACATGTGGAATTTGTCACCTTCAGAACGTAAGCTGGAGTTTGTGATCATTTTAAAGTTAAATTAAATGGTTTTTAAAGCTTAACCAGTCATGCAGACATGAATAATTTGCTGTTTTGTAATGGTATTTTATTATACTATAGTCTGTGCCCTGTGGTATTTTGTTGTGTTTGACTTTTGTGTTTTAGTGTGTGTATTTATTATACAGAGTGTGTATGTTATTGATTTTCTTGTGTTTTAAAGGCCCAACTAGGGATGGGCATTGCAAACCAGCTTAGGCTATAGATGCTGTGGTGTGTTGCCTGGTTCATGTAACATACTTGTCCCTATGTAAAAATAAACTAAACTAACACAATCTGAGTAACTATACTCACATACAAATGCTGCTAGCATAAAATTCCACATAATATATTTGAGAGACATTTTCAAAAGCTCCAGTGTCACGACACCAAAATAACACGATGCAAAGCTTAAATCTCTAAGCTTCAATATCTCCTAGTGATGTATTATACACTCACGGGACACTTTATTTGTTGCATCATGTTAATACCAGGTTGGATCCCCTTATTCTTCATGGATTAGATTCAACAAGGTTGTGGAAACATTTGTGAGATTTTGGTTTGTTGTATGTGGAGGCCATTTGAGTACAGTGAGCTCATTACCATGTTCAAGAAACAAGTTTTTGATGATTTGAGGTTTGTGACATGGTGCGTTATCCTGCTGGAAGCAGCCATCAAAAGATGGGTATACTGTGGTCATAAAGGGATGGACATGGTCAGCAACAATACTCAGGTGGGGTGTAGCATTTAAAAGATGCTTAATTGGTACTAAGTGCGCCAAGAAACCATTAAACCACCACCACCCTGAACCGTTGATACAAGACAGGATGGATTCATGCTTTCATGTTGTTTACAACAAATTCTGACCCTACCATCTAAATATGACAAAACAAATCAAGACTCATCAGACCAGGAAAAGTTTTTCCAATTTTTTATTGTCCAATTTTGGTTAGCCCATGTGAATAGTAGCCTCAGTTTCCTGTTCTTAGCTGACAGGAGCGGCACTTGGTGTGCTTTTCTGCTGCTGTAGCCCATCTGCTTCAAGGTTCAAGAAGTTGTGCGTTTAGAGATGCTCTTCTGCATATTAGTTGTAAAGAGTGGTTATTTGAGTTACTGTTGCATTCCTGTAAGCTCAACGCATTCTTCTGGTCATTCCCCTCTGACCTCTGGCATCAATAAGGCATTTTCACTAAGAGAATTGCTGCTCACTGGATATTTTCTTCCATTATTTTTACCATATTTTTACCATTCTCTGTAAACCCTAGAGATGGTTGTGTGGGAAAATCCCAGTAGATCAGCAGTTTCTGAAAAACTCAGACCAGCCCATCTGGCACCAACAATCATGCCACGTTCAGTCACTTAAATTACCTTTCTTCCCCATTCTGATGCTGAGTTTGAACTTCAGCAGGTAGTCTTGACCATGTCTATATGACTTGAGTTGTTGTCATGTGATTGGTTGAGTAGATATTAACAAGCAGTTGGACAGGTGTACCTAATGAGGTGGCTGACGAGTGTGCCTATATACAGAGGAAATATTGCTATTAACTCACTAATGGTTTGTTAGTAGTCACATAAAAGTACTCCAAAACATTTTATTAACAGGTGAGAATAGCATGGTGCCAGCATGGAAAGAAAGCAAACAACTGCACCGATGTACACGTTTCTATTTGCACTTTGGTTTGAGGGAAATATTGATTGGTCATTACCTTGACTAGCAAACAGATTTTGGGAAAAGTGCACTGATAACAGTATTAAAGAACCAGAGATCAAGGTCTGCCGCATTTCACTGGCAAGCCAACAAGTGTATTAAGTGTACTAATAGTGAATCAGAAAGATAACATGCTATTGAAAACTAGAGTGTACGTGCACAGAAACAGCAGTCTTCATCATGTTCTCTGTGACAGTTTCACATACCCAGTTAGACTACTGCAGAGTATTGCAGTCAATGAACAGATAACAGAGTAGGTAACAGTGCATGAGGTGAATGCACTTTAATCTGTTCCTTTATGTTGCATTTAGGGGGTCCATTGCACAAACATATGGCATCTTAGTCTCTGTCATTTTAATGTTTTATACTGTGTTAATGTTATTTGTATAAAAAAAGGAGGACAATGGACAGTGTAATGTCCACAAGACAGGTAATGAAGTCAGTTTACTTAAATAGGAACAATCAAAATGTTTGCATACTCATATTCAAGTTACAATTGTGGCCAGAGGTTTACAGACACTCATCATGGGCATGAATGTTATGGTAATTTGGGCTTTTAATGATTTCTTTGGACTATTGTTTTTCCAGGGTGAATTGATTGTACAGCATACATCTTTAATGACTTTAAAAAACAAGAATTGGGTGCACAAGTTTAAATTTATTTTGGATTTTCTCTAATCCACACAGGTTCAAAACTATACATACAGACTCAAATATATACATACACTCTTTAATAAGTGGTGCTGAAGGTTCTACAATGTCTTTTAACTTGACAAGGCCAAGGCCTATCAACTTCTCATTAGTGATCATGATTGACTACAACTGGTAGTTTCTCTTTGCAGCATAAAAAGGATTTGTTTGACAGCACTCATTGGATTGACCAATACTCAGAACAATAGGGAAGTCCAAGGAACTTGGTGAAGATCTAAGGAGAATTGTAGCTTTCCACAAGTTGGGAAGGGCTCATGGAGCCATTTCTAAACAACTGCAGATTCCAAGATCATCAGTTCAAACAGTTGTATGTGAATACAACTGTAGCACTGAAAGCTACTGGAACACCAGCGTCACTGTCCACACTAAAGCAAGTTTTACATCGTCTGAGAGGGTGCCGACCAAGAAAGAAGACCCTGCTCCAAAATCAACATCTTGAGGTTCAACTGAAATTTGCAGCTGCAAACATGGACAAGCCAAACGCCTTCTGGAGAAAAGTTTTATGGTCAGACGAGACAAAGATTGAGCTATTTGGCCACAATGACAAGAGGTTTATTTGAGGAGTAAACGCGATGCTTTTAAACCTAAGAGCACTGTACCAGCTATCAAGCATGGTGGTGATAGCATCATGCTCCAGGGCTGTTTTGCTGCCAGTGGTACTGGTACATTTGGTACCATACCACATTGAACAAAGTGGATTGAATAATGAAGAAGGAGGACTACCTCCAAATTCTTCAGCTTCACCTCAAATCAACAGCTAGATGGTTGAACCTTGGACACATTTGGATGTTCCAGGAGAACAGTGTTCCCAAACACATCAAAATTGGTTTTGGAATGGATAAAACAGGCTAACATTAAGCTTCTGTAATGGCCTTGCCAAAGCTCTGACCTCAACCCTATTGAAAATTTGTGGACTATGCTTAAAAGCCAGGTTTGTTCCAGGAAACCAACCAGTTTAAATGAACTCTACCAATTGTGCCAAGAAGATCCAGCCAGAATTATGCCAGAAGCTTGTTGATGGCTACCAAAAGCATCTGGTTGAGGTGAAACGTTCTAAGGGACATTTAAGCAAATATTAGTGGGGGTTTTTGTATACTTTTGACCCTGTGTGGATTAGAGAAAATCCAAAATAAATTCAAACTTGTGCACCCAATTCTTGTTTTTTAAAGACATTAAAGATGTATGCTGTATAATCATTCCACTCTGGAAAAAGAACAGTTTAAAGAAATCATTAAAAGTCCAAAATTACCATGACATTCATGCCCATGATGACTGTATGTAAACTTCTGACCACAACTGTATGCACTTTTGAAACTTATTTTGTTGACTTTGTTCTCCTCTATCCTTAGTATCCAAACAAACGTCATTAGTTGCATTTCTTCATTATTTACCTATGTTAAAAGCACACAACAGTGTTGTCACAGGGATGTGAGTTTGTTCCAAAAAAAATCTCCCTACATATTTCTATAGCAAGTGAACTATGGCATGGCCTACACCCAACGTTACGTAACAATGAAGCAATCGCTTTGGTTGTCCCAGCAAGACTCCTGTTTCATATGATGCCATGATTACTATGAGTAAGACTCAAGATCTTGGTACAGTGAAACAGGAATAATGCAGCGTCAACATTGCTGAGTATTGATTCATTAGGAGGAGTAACATACAGGAAAACAATCTCTGCTTTCACAGCTTTTGCAGAAATATAATGTACTGTATAATATAAATATAAATAATATTTGGTATGACCACCTTTATTCTTCAACACAGCTTGGACTCTCTTTGGAAAGCTTTCTTGTAATTTCTTTAAGTAGTTTTCAGGAATAGTTCTCCAGGCTTCTTGAAAGTCATGGGAAAAAATAAATAAATCATTCCTCTGAAAATAGTCAGGTACAAGAATTGGACTGAAAATGAGTGAAATGGCAGCTAATGTCCAAAAAAAAGGGGAAAAAAAGAAACAAGAAGACTAGTATTGCTCAAAACAACTTAAAAAAATTACAAGAAAGTCTTGCTCCTTGGAAACAAAATATAAAGAAATAAAGGGTGGCTCAAGACTTTTGCAGAGTACGGTAAACTTGTGAATGCACCTGATCTGTTAATATTAGACTATGACACATATGCATCAATCTCCATGGAGTCCTTCACTTTTTAAAAATAATCTTTATCATTCACATGTTGATGTGAAGACTTGATGTGTCAGCAGTTAAGACGAACTTGTAGTAAAAATAGTCTACTAAAATATTTGGAAGTGTGTCAATTCTTGTTGTGGTTTTTCTTTTGTTAGGCAAGTTTTGCTACACAGTCTCCACCTTGGATTTTTCTGTGTTCCCTCATTCTCACCACTTAAATATTGCAGCTTTGGAGCAGCTGTAGTTATGGTTGAAACCATAAATCATAAAGGCAGGTTTCACATTGTTTTTTTTAACCCTTAGTAGTGCCCAGACTGAAAGTGCAAAATGGAATATGGGAGTGTGTCCTGGGACGATAACAGTGATGATAACAATGAGCCAGACTTGTAGAACTTTCTAGTACACCGGAAGAATCTCAAGAGCTAATTTACTTATCGAAGTGGCCTCGGTACATTGATAGTGAAACACTCATTCACAAAATGCTGCACTGTGCACATGACAGCCCAGTTTTTTATTACAGTGTCATAAAGTATTTTCTCTGCATTGTCAGGGCCTTAAGTCCACATTTGGTCATTGTTAGTTTTCTTTCACGTTCTAAGCTTTACTGCATAGAATCATGTATCTTGATACCAGTGAAAATTTTTTGCTCTGCTCACCTAAAACCTTTGACAATGATTGCTGAGTAGTTTGGAAGTCTATGTGTAAACTTCATGTCTGCATTACACTTACACCAAGAATGGCCTTGTAACAATTAAAGAGACTTTTATGTCTTCACTAGCTACTATATTTGCCTATATACAGTACTGAGCAAAAGTCTTGACTCACTCCTTATTTCTTTATATTTTGCTAGGAAAATGGGAAATAGGTGCAGCAATTTATTGAAACACATGTAAACACAGAATAAAGTATATAAGGCAAAAACAGAGTTTGTATAATTCTAATGAGCTTGAAAGTCAATATTTGGTATGACCACCTTTATTCTCCAACACAGGCTGAACTCTCTTAGGCAGCTTTCTTGTAATTTCTTTAAGTAGTCTTCAGGAATAGTTCTCCAGGCTTCTTGAAGGTCATTCAAAGCTCTTCCTTGGATGTTGGCTGTCTTTTGTTCTGTTCTCTGTCAACATGATCCCACACTGCTTCAATAATGATGAGGTCCAGGCTCTGCAGAGCCCAATCCATGACTGATAGTGCTCCATTTTGTGTTTTTCTATCCAGGTATGCTTTTACTGCATTAGCAGTGTGTTTGGGATCATTGTCACGCTGAAAAATAAAGATGTCAATCAAATGCTTTCCAGATTGCATGGTGGATCAAAATCTGACTGTACTTTTCTGCATTCATAATTCCATTAATGTTGACAAGATCCCCAACACCACTGGCTGAAATGCAGCCCCAAACCATGACAGAGCCTCTGCTGTGTTTATCAGGTGGCTGTAGACACTCACCTTTGTACTGCAACAAGGTGATACCTTTGGGAATCGAACGCGTAATGCTCATCAGACTGCAGGCCCACATCAGAGAAAAGACGCTAGAAACAAACATTAGCCTTTATAAGCACAAATGAAAGCATCCCATGAGCTTACATTTGTTTTAGGTAATGTGGTAGGACACAGTGGCAGAAAAATCAAACTAATAATGTCTGACATATTGTAAAGTCTGGCTCCTTCCCCACAGGGAATTTTAAAGTATGCATGCATGCTGCAGCATTTACAACTAATCCCATTTGTAGGTTGTCCTATTTCAAGATTAAAGTCTGCTCACTTAACTGATGGAGATAGATTTAAAAAAAAACTGAACACACTGTGACCTTTATTTCCAAACTGATCTATTTAAGCACAAATGAGTCACTGAAAGAGAATTTTAGAAATAGGGAAGAGATTTTCTCAAATTACATACTTGCTAAATACCCTTTTCTATGAACTTTACTTGGGAGTTATTTCAAGCACCACACCCTGGGTTAGCAAACCAGTAACCAGTAACAATAACGTCAGCTAGTTCTGTTTCAACACAGGTTAGCTTTCATTCTCAGAGAAATAAAGTCCTTAAAGAAAAAGATGAGTTAGCGACACCTGTTATACAGTGATATTTACAATATTAAACATGTAGGAACCACCATGACTGTAGTAGCAAATCCTTTTAGTGTGCTTGTTGATAAATCCCATTTTTAAGTAGTAAAGAGAACAGAGGAGAGGTGGTGCTGCGTAGAAATTCAATGAGAGGTCAAAGTTATCATTGATGGTTAGAAGTAACCCTAAGCATGTTTTACAGAATTAAAAAAAAAAACCTTTTTGGAAGAGTTAAACATCATTCAGTACTAACAGTCAGACATAAGACTGTTAAACTGTAGACTGAATTTGTAGCCAATCAGCCACAGAAAAATATAGCTGCAGCAACAATAACAGGGAGTTCAGAAACAGGTGGTGTGGCCTCCCATAAAGTTGAGATGTCTATATTATAAAGTCTGGGATTTTGTGGAAAAACAAAACACACTGAGACAGAAGAAGAGTGGCAAGTTCTCTTAGATGATTTAAAAAACTAAAACCTATACACAAGTCACAACCAATATTTGATTTTTTTTTTTTTTTAACCATTAACACCAAGTTTTGTTTATCTTTCAAGCGCTTCGAAGTCTAATTTTAATACAGATGTTTTTTTTTTTTTAAAAAAACGATTATTGCAATAGGAATATTGCGAAAAGAGAGCTATTGCTTCATATTAAAAGTCTCAAACATCACAAACAGGACAGCAAAACCCATATGACTGTTTCAAGTGCGTAAGCATTACTAAAATAATTATTTCCTATTTCAATGACACCTACTGACCACAACTTTTTTCTAATGCTACTAACAGATATCTAAACAACAAAAAAATTAAAATATCTGGAACAATATTTGCAAAACAAGTATAAGGAAAAAGCACCATACTAGAAAAATCAGGTAACAGATAAATGAAAACAACTGAAACAGAAAGCTTTATGCACAATTTGTCATCTCTCCAGAAATCTGTTCTTCTGGCTTTTGTTGATGTTTGGTGCTCACTTGTTATGGATAATGTGCACACTCCAAAAGAACAACATGTCCTGCTCTAAACCACAAAAGTCATGATTTGGTCACAGTCACTCAGGACTCCAAAAAACCTGAGTTTAAATCTTCCACAAAAAAAAAGGTTAAAAAAAATACTGACTGCTTCATGCAAAGCTCAGGTTAAAGTGGGAATGGAAAAATTCTACTAGAACACACAGGAAATAGTAGGATTTTTATGATTTGTGTATTATTTTCTTCCTCTTGTGAAACATTTTTAACTTGGATTTTGAAATATGACCTATCAAAAAGATTACTGCTGACAATGAGAATAAAAGTAACATCAAAGTTGTGCTGCTCAGTAGGCTGCTGTTCTTGTGGTTTATGTCAGGTGACACATCACCATCACTTTATGAATCAATAAATATTATTTAATGTTCTTTGTATCGCACCTTAAGAACAGATTATGTTTGAAAACACTGTGAAAATGAGAAAGTCCAATAATGATCCCAGAAAACATAAAATCAACTTCATTGGGTGTTAAATTGCAAATTTGTTTATTATAAACATAAACTAAATTCAAAAGCAGAATATAACAGGAACATCAAACGATGCAATTATACATCGCAAAGCCTTAAAAAAAAAATCTAAATATATCAAAAATCTCATTCATTTTTAAAAATAACTTCAATGTCTAAAGCCACAAATGAGTAAGAGCACATGTCAAACAAGGTGTGACTTTTTGCTTAAAACTCCAATGAAATGGTGAAATCGAGGTTGTAATCTTCCTAACAGTTGATGCATCACTACATGAATCAGGATTAAACTGGGAGAAACCTGATTTGAAGATTTAAATTGAGAGTTGAGGATATCACACTGAATTAAACTGCCGTTTAAAATGTAAATACAAAAATATAAATTTCATTTTTGACCATCACTAAAACATCAGTTTCAAAGGAAACTTCCTGCTATCATTTTGGTTTAAATGCAACAAGATTTTTTTTAAAGGACTTGCTCTCTCCCTAAACTAAAATAATTTGGACCAAAAATGTAATAATTCTCAT
>VUQS01008596.1:2742-16714 GCA_015108495.1 Heterochromis multidens
AAAATCCATAACAGGCTGAAAAAAGCCCCAACAAATGCAATATTTTCAACTTTTCCTAACAGCCATAGCATCCATTTGTTGTAGGAAATTACTGTAAAGTCTTGTTTATTGGTCACAGTCTGATGGATAAATGTCACATTAAAATGCTACAATAAAGCAATATTGCATGAATTCTAATTATGTTTAAAGTGCTGCAGTATTAAGACTATAAAATTACAAACAGTTTTTATTAAAAGGAAAAATAAATGTTGCACTTTTCTTATAAAACAATAATGAAGCTGCTCTATGAGCACACTGGCAGACATCTTCCCCTCTATAATTAAGCAAGTTGGTAGAGGGAAAAAAAGAATTTGTGGTTTCTGTCTACCATAAACTTCTCTAATAATATTAAATGTCACATTTACATTCCATAGCGATAATAAAGGTCACATTAATGTCCAGCAATGATAATAAACTGCAGGTCAGATTCATTTTAAAAATGATAAAAGGCCTCTTTAAAATGTGGTTTTTGTGACATCAATTACTTTCAATTTTAACAAGATGGATTTAAATGCATACAGCTCCATTGGTTTGGACAGGGGGTTATGTATTTTAGGCATGGAGCTTTAATGTGGACAACATAATCGTGGTTTTTTGTGTGTGAAAGAGGTGGTTCAGTGCAACGACCCATTTGACTGAAAAACAGGAACTTACTTTGAGAAACTCAGAACCATATTAAGTAAAACAGGGTTTAAATCCAGATGGTGTGTTGTGTAGTTCAACTTTATTAGATGTAGTCAATTGTTTTGAGTTTATTCAGTAGAAAAAAAGAATGTAATGTGTAATTACATCTTCTATCAATTGATTCATTCTCATAAACTTAGAATTAATCAATTAACAATACATAGGAGCTGGCAAGGGTTTGTAGAAGCTGCCATGTTGCACTGCCATCTTGACCAGTGACTGAGATGGACATCGCTGTTCCACCTACTTGCGTTTTATATATGTGGTTAGAAACCGGCCACATACGTGGTACACCAAAGGCAGAGAAGAAGAGAACTCGTAGAGTTTGCGTGCCGTGGAGGCAAATTTTAATTTGTGTCTGCACCTTCAGACTCAACATGAAGCATCAAACACGTGTTTTATCATCTGAGAAAGGGTAGGGAAAAAGACAACGCCACTGGCTTCTGGATAAAATGTCATCTTCTTCCTCCTCACCTCAAGCCTCATCTCCTGAATTGAAGTCAGGGCTCTAACACACGAAACTTACAGTAACTAACAGCGGCAAAAACGACAGCGCTTACCGAAAGAAAAGTTATCCTCAACAACTCACCTCAGTATTGCGGTCATAGGACAGAGGTGAGCTTCACTGAGTCATCGAATCGTATTGACCTCCTTTCACAAAGTTTTACAGCCTCCTTCAGAGTAAATAGACACCAGCTGAGGTAAACACCCTACACTCACTACAGATGAACATCAGCCAGAGTTTTGTCCTTAGCTAGGATTATGCACTTGAATTGGGAGGGATAAGAAAACAGAATTCAGTTGACTACAGTCTGAAATCTACTGACATCTAGTGGTAAGATTGTACATACTGTACCTTTTAAGTAAAAAAATAAATAAATAAATAAAATAAAATGGCCAAGAGGCAATCTCCAAAACAGAAAAGTGAAGCCAACATGGAAGTGCCAAAAACTGCAGTTCCTCTAATGGTCACTTGAGGCTGGCTCCAAAAGTGAGTCTAGATTCCCATGTTAAAATGTCCAACATTACAGGAATAAAAAGCATATTTCCAACTTGATATAAAACATTAAAAAAAGGAAAAACATTGTTGTCTGGTCTACGTTTGTCCTTGATAGTAACTGTTTATTGGAATAAGTTTTTTTTTTTTTTTAATGACTTGTATTTGGATACAGCTTAAAATTAGGAGTGTGGCTACTTTGACAACATGCCTACAGAGGCAGCATTGGCTAGTAGTAGTAGTAGTAGTAGTAGTAGTAGTAGTATACAAACAAAGCACATTAAATAAACTGAATAACAGTTTTCAGTGGTTTCAATATTGAGAACTTCTGTATCTTTTATTGCTGTCTTTTTCTTTGATCTTAGAGGCTGTAGATGCAGCTGTCCCAACTAATTGTGCTCTTGGGAAACAATTTAAGTATCTTACAAAAATCTGTCAGTACAAAAGCTTTCTGATGGGACAAATGCTTGATTTAGAATTGTCCTCATTTAATGGAGGCACCTATTAACTGACCAAGTGCTTTTTGCAAAATTACATACATGCCAAAAATAAATAAATAAATATATAAAAGTCATTGCAAGGTTTACCTTCTGTCAACCTGGAAACCAGAACCTCTGAGATCCTTTTTGAACAGTCTGAGGAGTAAGCTCACTAATAGGAAAGTAGAGAAACAACTGAATTGATTTTTGTTTTGTTTTTTCCCTCCACTTCTTGTTTTTATTCCCTTCTCAGCTTATTGGATAGTTTTACCTCCACAGGCCACCAAATAATATTGACATTCTCAAAATGAGTTAAGAAACTTTATATAGTTTCAGCACAGTCCTACAGGCTTACAGAATTTAATCTGGTCATTTCTGTACATGGACACACACAACAACAGCACAGTTTGACAGCAGTTTATGAAATTGTCACACATTTGTTGGACAAAGGGGCAGAAACAGCCAGTGGAGTTGGCCGAAAGTCACATGGCTTTCAAGAATCCCCAGTTTAAATCCCACACTGTACTGATATATGTACAGGTTACACTTTATTCTGAGAAGGGATTGGTGCATGTATCAAACTCCATGGCAGTTCAGATAATAAATATGACAACATTACAAGATGATGTCAATTGGTTTGTCGGGGTGATAAAAAAACAATGAATGCTCGTCCACCCAAATTCAGACAGCTTTTGTACTTTTAACAATTTAGCAATTCTGCATTCTCCTGACTTTGAGCAGGATTTGCACCAGAAATACTGTCAGACCTGGCTGGTGGTGGCTGCTGGGTTATTGGCATAATTTACATTGTGTGGGCTCAGGACATGATGATGTGATCTCAGGCAGCAGCTGCACAGCATCTCTTCTGGTGCAGTGATGTTGACACAGGCAGGTTGATAACCATGAAAGGCCAAAAAGGAGGAAGCCTGATATCTGGATGTTTTTTTCCTTTAAAAGTAAAGCAAGGAGATGTTACCTTAATGGTCTCCTGGTGGTTGTTAACTCTTTATCCCTTGAAAGCCTACAATGAGTAACTATTAAAGCTCTTTTCTGAACTGAAAGTGACTGGGTTTGCATTAGAAGTTAATGAGGGTGGTCTCTGCCTATGCAGCTACCCTTGGAAAAACGCAGAAACTATTCTAATGGTCGGCAAACCACATCTTTATTGATATATACTGAGGTGTCAAAACTCGTCACTAAGATTACGGGAAGGTCGTCAATTGTCGTCTTTATGGGGGAAAGAGGTAAGACACCAGGTCAATGGTAAGAGGAGTTTCTCTCCAACTGAAGTGAAAAACTGCCTGTCATACACACCTTTGCCCATCTTGGGTTGTAGGTGCCAAGTTGTGGTGATGGATGGGTTCAGATTGAGTTCAAATTGTATGCTGTGTGTGTGTGTGTGTGTGTGTGTGTGTGTGTGTGTGTGTACACTACATTTCATTGACGATCTGGGAACTTAATAATGAAGTGGGAATGGTGCAAAGCTGGAAGGGTGACAGTAGGGCCTGGTGAAAATGGGAGATTGGCAGGTATACAGTAGCAAACACTAGTGTTGTTGTATTTAACTAAAGATAATAGGAATTAAAAAAATCCCTAACCCTGGCTACACCTGGCAGACCTGAGTGACCTAAATGTGAAAGAGTCCAAGTAAACCTGCACAGCTGCAGACAGTAAGCAACCCAGGTGATCCTAGAATGTGTCCACTTAAGACTTCAAACTAGAAATGTGGTATACACACAGTATATGATGCATATAGGATATGAAGTATGAAGCGGGGCAGAACTGGAGGTGTTTTTATTCATCATGCACTGTTTGTCCCTCGTCTAGCTTTCTCCTCTTTTTCTGGTCCTTCTAAAGTCAAAACTCATCTTTGTTTTATTTTGTTGGCATTAAGAGGAGACTGTTATCCTTGTGGCTCTGCGGCTGCCTCACTTCATCAAAGCAGCGTTGTCAGCAAAAGTGATGGTATGATTGGACAGATGTGGGGCGCCTGACTCACGGGTCAGCGGTGTTTGTTACAGAGGGAGTAGTGACTGTCTGAGGCCTGTTGAGTTCAAAGTCAAGGACCCACAGACGCCGGGAGGAGAGTGCCTTAGTATACGCGTTGGTGCACCCTCTCGGCGCTCGTATCAGTTGCTAAACCATCCATCAAATTACCGTGGCAACTGAGCGTCCATCACCCCATCCATCATTCAAGGGCGACAGACGGAGCATCAGAAAGCAGCGAGAGATGTCACGGACGAGTGAAGAGATAACAAGGGGAGAGGGGAGGAGGGAAAGAGGAGAGAAGGTGGAGAAAAATGGGGGAGAAGCATTGAAGGGACTTGTGGGGGAAAAAAGGCGGAGGGAACAGTAAAAAGGTGCAGTTATGTGCCTGTTCTGTGCTTGTATTCTGTTCCCCAAAGTTTGAAGAATATTCAGCTTTGAGCAGAAAGGAAAATGTCACAGGGGCTGCTTCTGCTCCCTTTTCTCAGGTTGATTGACTGGTTGACTGATTGGCTAATGTTGTGGTTTCCTGCTGAGAATAAAATGTTTCAGAGCTGTTTGCCTGTCTGCCTCACCCGGCTTTTTAAAATCATTCAGGTATCTGGAGAGGAATCTTATCCCTACTGCTGCAGAGCGAGTCTGCCGTTTGTGTGATGCGATGCTGTTACACTAACTTATTAACCCCTTATCATACGTGGGGCTTCCAGAAACCTATTTTAATGGGTTGCTATTAAAACATCCTGTTTCATATTTCTTCTTGTATGAACTGTATACTGTATCTTAACAGAGTAAATTTTAATGTAGAAATTGGACTCCTTCCAATTAAAATGCAAAAGGGTGAAACAGCCAGCCTGTTTTCATCAATAACATCCACTATCAGTACCTTGAAGCTTCTCTATTTTAAGCTTTATATCTTGTTGACTCTGTGCTGTGGTTTATGGGGAATGGAGCATTGGTAATGGAGGGCTAATTGCTTATGGGACAGACCAGTAACTCCCTGGTGTTTCCACTGGTTGGCTGGCGGCTTGTCTTGGGAGCAACCTAGTCCAGGATGTGACCTTCCATAAAGAGTAAACTGCTGTTCTTCAAAAAAAAAAAGAGATCCAACATGTTCTCATCCCATGGTGTCAAATATTGCCATTTTGTCAGAAGCTGCTGCAATATTAGGAGTTCATGGTTCACAGTCCTGTTTAATAGAGCAACAAAGTCCACATTAAGAGGCAGAAGGGGCGGTGATGGTGCAAATCACACATTTGTTAAACCAAAGACTGGTTCACGTCCTACTTACGAGCTGTTTGTTTCTCCCTTTCTTTTGCTTTTCTGCTCGGTGTTCAGCACCAAAGGTACTTGGTTAGGTTTTGGAAAAATTGTGCTTTCACAGCAGGTAGCTCCGCATGTTTGAGCTGGCAGATTTTTAAACCTGCCCTTCTGAATGCCCTTCCTGACACAACCCCAAAGGGATTTCGACTTATTGCAAGCCAATATGCACGTGTATAAATTAAGAAAACAATTTCCAATCTATCATTATTTTTGATCTGGATTGTGAAGGCCAATATATGCTATCCATTCACTTAAACACTTAAAGATACATACCATCTTATTGAAATAACTGCCATAAAGATGAGAGTGAGAAAGGAGCAGGCTGCTGGATAAGCTACATTGACTTATATTAGCAGAGAGAGAGAGAGCGGTGCACTGTCAATTCATTAACTTATCGAAATAGAAACCATCTCTGCTTTCAAGGAGAAAAAACAGGCAGAAATGTTCAGCTTTAACTCCTGTCTTGTCTGTTGTTCTGTGCTTTTTGTACTTTGAATAGAAAATCTATTTGCTGCATTAAGTGACTTCATCCTAACTCGATCCCCTTACCCCTTAGGATGGGCCAGTTGTTGAAGGCCCGCCCACAGCGCCACAGCAGCCCCAGTGCCTATTGAACGACACCGTGTGAATGTCATGCTTTACGGTTTTCTGTCACTTTCTTTTGAAATGACCTCTTTTATGCATTTCAGTTAGTTTTTTTTTTCTTGTCTTTGTTTTGGATCCCTCCTCGCTTTTCTGTTCAGCATTTGGACTTTTGGTGTTTGGATGGTTTACTGGACTTTTGCCTTTTGCCTTCCACTTGCCTTGACTTTCTAAAGATGGAGAGGAGAAGTTCTCTCTAAATCTTTAGGAACGTGTTGCTGATTTGTAAATTTTCAGAACAATTTATAACTCCTGTTTTTTAATTTTAATTTAATTTTTATTTATTGTTCTCCAGCACATTGAACTACAGGTGAAATCCTGCGATGGGCTGACTGATTACAAATTTTAGGCCTTATTAAGATTTAGGTAGTGAAAGATATCCAGTATAAAGTGGAGAGAAGCAAGCCGCACGTCTGTTTTTGCATTTTCAAAGGCAAATATGATGGAGGAAAAACATCACTGAGGTAATTTTCTGAAAGGAAGGACTGAAAAGACTTTTTACTTGCTTGGAAGTTCTCAGACATTAAACAGTCCGGGATCAGGCTTAGCTCATATCTTATATTTAAATGACATAGGAGAGAGGCCTTGACTTCGCATGAAATAAAATAATCTCTTAATTATAATGCATGTTTAATGGGGCAGAGTGCAAGGTTGGGGCATTAAGTGACTCTGGTAATTTCGGCACTCTTTCATTATATTCGAACCCCTGTCGGTGGTTTACCAGTTGCAGGAAAGTTATTGTTATACCTGTCTGTGCATTTCTAAAAGACAATCCTGAGAACACAACAGAACAGCATCAGACCCACTGATGGCTGTGTTCTCAGTGGCTGAGATCTTTATTTCCATTGAATGCAAAGAAGCAGCGCTATATTTAGCAGGTTATTATTAGAGACAGAGCTTTCATTCTAATTGCAGTTGTTTGAGAACTTCTCTATGTTTGATCGTATTTTAATAAGAAGCCTTGGTGTTTGTGATCTGCTCCAGTTTGCTGTGATAATTTGCTGCTGCTGCGCTTTGCTGTTAATCTGTTTTACATTAAAAGCTTCCCACCAGTTCAGGAGGAATAATCCCTTCACCTCCTCAAAAGGATTTTACTGTGGAATATTTGCAGAAAGTGTTGTTTTCACTGACAGCAGTTTAATTCAAACAGCAAAGTAGATTCCACCAGACTTAAATGATGAATGGAAATGGTATCTTAGTGAAAAAGAGAAGCTCAGAGCAGCAGAGTGGGGAGGATTGCAAGACTGTTATTGCATTGATGGGAAATAAAATAAATTCATATTCAGTTCAGTATAATGTATATAACATGCCTAATGTTACATTCATAAGAGATGCTAATGGTAATTGGTTGTCCAGAACAAAATATCTTAAACTATTTGATGCCATTTTTTTGCTATAAGCATTCAGGTTCTCCAGAGGATGAAACTGTTAGGGTTTACACAAATAACTAGCAGACTCAAAAGCAGTACAATATGTGTGTCCTGGTGGCCAGGTAGTGTTTGGGAAACAAGTAAAAGGTAGGTTGAACAAAAGTTGCTGGAAGTCACACCAGTAAAATCTGGAGCACACAGAGCAAGCAAGAGGAGATCAGTGGAGATCTTAAAATGGACTTGAGTTGAGTCTGAACATTTCTAGCCCAGCTGGGGATATGATCTATTTGTTGGTAAAGCCGGTGTAGATATTCTGCAGTGGATAATTAGTTGATGGTCATCGGGTGAGACCAGCCTGAATCTAGCAGGAACTGGAGCTCAGTCACTCCCTAAAACCCAAATTCCAACCCGACCCTACACCCTCCCAACTTTGTGGTGAATGTGACTTTTTATGAAGTAGAGTTTGTGGCTGCTGAAGTTCTCCTAATTGTAAGGGAGGAAAAAAATGAGCTGTAAGCTTTGGGATGCTTTCACCTTTCTCCAGAGGAAGCATGCTGGATATCTATACTGATATGGACTGGGTAATGTGTTAGGAATGAAAGGATGCCACATTGTTGGATGGAAATGAAAATTATCAACCTACAGAGGACTGAATTCCAAGACACCCTGAAACTGAAAGTGAAAAAATGATGCAGCAGGCTTCTCCATTTTGCCGAAATTTCACTGCAGCAACTCAAAATGGTACTCAGTAGTTTATATGGCCCCCATGCGCTTGTATGCATGCCTGACAACATCGGGGCATGCTTCTAATGAGATGATGGATGGTGCCTGTAGAGGTCTGTGTCCCCCTCCATGGATATGCCTCCACAAACCATCACTGACCCACCACCAAACCGGTCATGCTGAATGATGTTACAGGCAGCATAACGTTCTCCGTGGCTTCTCCAGACCCTTTCACATCTGTCACATGTGCTCAGGGTGAACCTGCTCTCATCTGTAAAAAGCACAGGGTGCCAGTGGTGGACCTGCTAATTCTGGTATTCTATGGCAAATGCCAATCGGGCTCCATGGTGCCAGGCAGTGAGCACAGGGCCCACTAGAGGATGTCAGGCACTCAGGCAACCCTCATGAAGTCTGTTTCTGATTGTTTGGTCAGAGACATTCACACCAGTGTCCTGCTGGAGGTCATTTTGTAGCTCTGGCAGTGCTCATCCTGTTCCTCCTTGTACAAAGGTGCAGATAGCAGTCCTGCTGATGGGTTAAGGACCTTCTACAACCCTATTCAGCTCTCCTAGAATAACAGCCTGTCTCCTGGAATCTCCTCCATGCTCTTGAGACTGTGCTGGGAGACACGGCAAACCTTCTGGCAATGGCACGTATTGATGTGCCATCCTGGAGGAGTTGGACTACCTGTGCAACCTCTGTAGGGTCCAGGTATCACCTCATTCTACCAGTAGTGACACTGACCCTAGCCAAATGCAAAACTAGCGAAAAAACAGTCAGACAAGATGAAGAGGGAAAAATGTGAGTGGCCTCCACCTGTAAAACCATTCCTGTTTTGGGGATTGTCTCATTGTTGCCCCTCTAGTGCACCTGTTGTTAATTTCATTAACACTAAAGCAGCTGAAACTGATTAACAACCCCCTCTGATACTTAACTGACCAGATCAATAAACGCATCAATTCTGATCCAACGTCACTGAAGCGACATTTCTGAAATGCTTCCATTTGTTATCCTTGTCTGTCTTTAGCAGCATTAAAAACTACAACAAACAAACTAATTAATTATAAGGCACTTTCATTCATAATTTTCATAGTATAAAGTCAAGCATGTATAAAATTTCCACCAAAAGCAATTCATTTCATTTTTTACTGACTGTTAAACTGACCTCATTTTAGCACAGCGTAACACACTTGTCCAGAGTCTCCCATAGGTGTTTAATTGGGTTGGGTGAAATGGCATGAAAGCATGAAGGGAGGGGGGAGGGGGGGAGTGAAAATGGGACTGAGCGAGAGAAAGAGGAGGAAAGGAGTAGGGAAGAAACGTAATAACAAAAAGGAAAATCATCACTGGAGGCATGGAGACCATGATACCTGCTGGCTCTGAGAGGCTCAGTATTCAGATAACTTTATTGGATGCATTGCCACGGGTTGGGGTACAGCTGTTCAGGCCTCACTCAAGATGAACTGTAATGAGTTTGTTGATCAGTGAAGGTTTGTCAGCTTTTATTTATGATCACATAAACCACAAAATAGACCACAAAACTCCAGCACAGTCTCAGGGCAGTTTATGAAATGGTCACAAAATCTATATCTATTTGTCAGTGTTCGTGGACGCAAATCGTGGTTCTGCCAGTTTTCATATTAGGAGGTAGGAGGCAGTGGCACAAGTCAGTTTACTCTTTCTTGGCTTGAAATATACTTTGAGCTGAAATACATTAGTCATGCTGTCTGGCAATTAAAAATGACATTTCATGTCTGTGTACACAGATGGATCACATTTCTCTTAATTCACCATTTACCATCAGGCTGGAATAAAAGTGACGGTCCCATCATCCTTACTTTAGGGTTTATATTAATTTTGCACATATTTGAAAGCTACATCTTGAATTAAGATAGTGAACAACATAAATGGCAAGCAAAAGCCTCTGCAGCTGAAGAATCTTGGTGCCTTTTGGGGCATTTTTAATGCCGTTATCTGAAAATAACATGAATTCATGTTAATTGTACTGACTGTTAAAGAAGTCTGTGCTCCAGTTTTAGTGAGTGAAATTCCATTACTTAGCAGTAATGAGCAGGTCTGTGGATGCAGCTCGTTAACAAAGCTTGCTAGTGGTAGCTGAAAATCATTGTCACTTCTGGCTCCAAAACAAACAAAAAATCCCTCAAAATGCACCAAACAAACAAAGATGGTGGCATCCATGAAGCTAAAGTTGAGACTTCAAAGCTGAAGCATCAGGATGTTTCAATCCATCCTTGCCTGAGGCCTGCCTCACTGAGCAGAGAGTATTTCTGCAGTCTCTTGTTTCTTTCTTTTCTTGCCCCCAGCTTGTATCTCTGTGTATTACATCACAGTTTCCCAACTGTGAACACGGTCCATTTCCCCTGAAGTTGTTGACATCCGAGGACGTAAAACCCCCTCGGACCTTCACATATTTATGGGCCCTCTGGTTTGCTGATGTAGGTTTGATTTTTATTAGGTGTGAGCTCCAGCTGTGGCTCTCCCAAAAATCACAAAGATGGGATAAAAGAATGCTGTAGCAGCCACTAAAGAGGCTGCTCGAATTTGGTTTTCATTTGATTGAAGCCACTTTCCTGAAGGCAGCGTGTATTGGGTCTGAAAATGAAATATTCCTCATGTTTATATTTGATCACCCCTTTAGTCAGTCTGTTTATACATCCTTCCATCCATTTTTTTAGACTGTTCAGTGGGGGAATTAAGAGCTGCAGCAAATCCCAGGATGCACTGGGTGGAGGGGGCGTACACCCTGAAGAGTCTGTCACAGAGTTAAGAAACATGACTGACAACCTTTCACAGTCACATTCACACCTAGAGGCAATTTAAAGTTTCTGCTTGAGCTGACCTGCATGTTTTTGGAGCGTGTTGAGGCTGACACGGGGAGAACATGCAAACTCGGTGGGTCGCGTTTAAATCGAGGACTTCCTTCCTGTGAGGCAGCGGGGCTAACCATTTAGCCAATGTGTGACCATTTTAGTTCAGGTGAAGCGGCACATTTCAGTCCCGGGGGACATGGCGAATGTGTGCGTACGATGCTTTGAAGTCAGACGTCACACCTCGACCCCTCCGCCACTTCGCCATTGGAGAAAATGCAACGCATCCGGGTTTCTCCTCACCCGGGAGAACATGACTGGAGGCAATTTAGGAATCCTCAGGAGATGATATTCAATTCAGGAGCTTGCTGTCAGTCTGCCGAAAGAAGCTACGATTTCAATAAAGCCTCCACTTTCTGAGCTGATATTCACTCTGCTGACTGCCGCGCTCTGAGATGAGTTCTGGTGGAGGGAGGAGAATGTGGGGTATAAGAGGAGAGGAGCCTTAAAAAAAGTTTTAATTTTTATTGAGAAACCAGTCCTGCTGAGGAAACTGGAGAGGAGTACAGTGACAAGGCTGGATTGTGATTAGGATAGTTTTAGTATTTGGGTTAGTGTTATTAACCTACAGTATTTATTATTGTAGGTATTGATGTTTGTTTTACTGTCAGTTAATATTAGCATTGTGGGATTGGGAATTTAATGGTATTTTATTGAATCTGAATATCAAATCTGTTATCTGATCTGTTAGTTATATTTCTGATCTTTAATCAGCTTAGCCCAATAAGCTGCCTGAGACACAAACCCTCCTTTTTCTACACCAGCTATATCCTCCACATACCGGAGCCCAGAAGTATATTAAAAATTCATATACATTTCATAAAAGTTTAACTCTGAGAATCTCTTAAAATAGATGTGGTGTGAGCTGCTTGATTACAGTACTTATCAAGAAAAGAGTTGCAACAAAAAATGGACCTCACTCACCAACACAGGCACAGATGTATATTTTTCTACTTGAATTGTGTGTATACTTAAATTTCAACAACACAACTGGGATTCATATCTCTATCTTTTGCACTCTGCAGGCAAATTCAAAACTACTGGTTCTACTGCTAAGCACACATTTTTAAACCTGAACCTAATAATAATAATTTTATTCACCAATATTTAGTTTTCCAGGCCAAGGTCAATCAAAACATGCTTACAGAATTGCTAGTGTCAGGTTGGACCTCCTTTTTCCTTCAGAGCTGCTTTAATTCTTCATGGCACAGATTCAACAAGGAGCTGGAAACATTCCTCAGAGATTTTGCTCTATGTTGACATGATAGCAACAAACAGCTGCTGCAGATTTGTCGGCTGCATCCATGATGTGAATCTCCTGTTACTCCACATCCAAAGGTGCTCTGTTGGATTGAGATCTGGTGACTGTGGAGGACATTTGAGTACAGTGAACTCATTGTAATGTTCAAGAAACCAGTTTGAAACAATCTGCGCTTCATGACATGACTTCATGACACTGCTCAGACCAGGGAACGTTTTTCCAATTTTCTAATGTGCAATTTTGGTGAGTCTGTGTGATCACAGCCTCAGTTTCCTGCTCTTAGCTGCCAGGAGTGGCACTCAGTGTGGTCTTCTGCTGCTGTAGCCCATCTGCTTCAAGGTTCAACATCGTGTGTGTTCAGAGATGCTCTTCTGCATATCTTGGTTGTAACACATGGTTACTGTTGCCTTCATATCAACCATTCTCCTCTGACATCAACAAGGCGTTTTCACCTAGACAGCTGCAGCTCACTCGATATTTGTAAAAAATATTGACCAACAAAGGTGTAGGGTGAAGTTTTACCTCATAAGACATAGCATCCAAATTAAAGCCCTGGGGCCAAATCAGGCCCTTTGCAAATTATAACCTGGCCCACATATCACTTTAGGTTCTTCATAAATTTGGACCCAGTTGTATCACTTGTCAGCACAGCGGGATCTCTTGCATGCACATGCCAACCTAACAGAGTGACGCACCTTCACTGCAGCCTCAGCCTTACAAGTTGCTAACATAAGGTGCAACAAAAAGGATTTGATGCAGAAGGTGGAACATTTCAAACGAGGTTGCAGACAGACTAGGTTGCTTTTTATTTACGGGGTTTAAAGGGAGGCCAGTGTATCCATTTGCCATGACACAATTTCTGTTTTCTGTTCATCGTTTTAATGTTAGAATCCATGTGCTAGCAGAGATATGCAGTCACATACAGGGAACAGAGACTTCAGAAAATCACTGAACCAGAAAGAGGCATGCAACTACAGCACAAGCCAAATCTCAAAGTGATGAAGCTGTAAAGGGAAGTTTCCTTTTTGTGTGCATGACAGAAAGCTAATCTGTGTGGTACAGGTCAACTACAGAATCAAAGAGCTTTTACTTTCCTGTTTAACAAAACTTCTCTCACAGCTATTAAGTTGTCATTTTCAGGTCTGTGAAACGGGTCAGGTGAGACTTAACGACATAAATGCACATTAAAGATTCATTGCTTTGCTTTTACATCAGGATCCATTTGGCTTTGTTGAATGTCCCATACTACCAGTATGGGCTGTAGTAAATTCAGTTCATTTACCAGTATTAACGTCGGGCTTGAGAAACAGATTGTGTGAACTGTGCTTGTAGAACTCAAATCAGAATACATGATTCTGTTTGACTAAATGTTTTAAAACTTGTGATCTGGTTGAAAGCTTTATATGGAATAAATTGTATGTAAAAAGGCTTTGAGACATCTTTGATTTAATGAAATAATCAAATATTAAATCAAAGTATATACAGTATGTCTGGCAGTGATTACTTCCCAGATGAATTTGGAAGCTCTGTTTTTAGTTTGATATACGTGCCCTTTAATAGGCAACTCTTTCACTACGTGGTTT